>CAUYSK010117070.1:0-63121 GCA_963575035.1 Avahi laniger
GAGCTGATGAAGACCATCTTACTCCAACTCCCATTTAGCAGGGCAAGAATTGTAAAAGATATATTAAATAGGTATTAAAAATGGCATACTTAACCAGTCCTGACTCAACTGTACCAGAGGAAATCTCCCATTTTTCTGAACATATGTCCTCCTTTCTCTGTTCCTTCCTAATAGCACTTCTCATTTTCTATGGTACACTATTGCTATTTTTGTATTTTCATACCTTTTTCACTATGAGTGGAGTCTTTTCAAAAGAAAGGACCATGATCTGTAGAATGTAATCAATTAGTGTTTATTGATTGAATAAACACAACTGGTATGGTCCAAGCAAGATGTGTAGGTATAGAGAAACTTCTGATTATATTATGAATGAAAATGTTCTATTTGCCAGGTGGCAAGAAGATGGAATTTCTATTCAATGAAATGTCTTTTATATTGTATACATTATATAATTTTATGCAAAAGTAGGAGAATAATGGTAATCTCTTGATAGTTACATCTATTTTATTAGAAAATTTATCAGATCATTTAATACTTTATTGTAATCTATAAAATCCAAACATTTGACAGAAGGATAAGAAATTAAACAATGACTCACTAATATCAGGAATAACTTGAAGCTTCTTCTTACCAATTTTACTTAATATAAGCACAAATAAATTTTTTCACAAAGTTAATTGTATACCCAGTCTTTTCTACCACCAATTGTTCACATTTCATGCTAAACAAACCATTGAAATTTCACAAATTCAGTCTTACGGGATATCTTTGGAAATATATTCCTTATAAAATAATATGCTTTGTTAGGTAATAGCAGACATTCTTTTTCAGTTTCTGTTATCAAATAAAAAGTTTTCACTATTTTAACATAAATATGTGCTTGCTATAATGTTTGATAGCCTTGCTTTATTATGAATGGAAGAAGTTTCTTTAGAACTTCCATAGAAAGAAGTTTGGAAAGAGTATTTTATTATGAATTGGTGTTAAACTTTAATTTCTATTTTTTTCTAAATCAATTGAAATAATCAAATGTTTTTTTCTCCTTTACTATGTTAACATGGATTGCATTGATTGATGTTTAATATAAAAACTACCTTAAATTCCTTGAATAGATACTGTTTATCTGTAACATATATATTATTGTTATGAATTTCACATTAATTTTGTTGACTTTTTTAAGGGTTTTTGTAGCTATATTCATAAGTATGAAGAATCTATAATTTAATTTATCATTCTTCTAAAATTCTTGTCAGGTTTTTGGTGTCAAGGTTATACTTGACTCACAGAGTAAGTTTAAGAATACATTCATTTTTTTTCTTTGCCTTGGAAGACTTTGTGTAAGTGTCTTCCTTAACTATTCAGTGGTGTAGAGTGAAGTTTTCTTAATGAAACTATTTTTATTACAGATTCAAAGTTGGTTCTTTGGAAAAGGCTAATAAAATTGTTTAATTACTGACAAGACCTCGGTAGATCTCTTTCTACTGGTTTTGCTTTTATTATGTATTTATATTTTCTGGACTCTTCCTGTGACTTTTTGTTGTTTTTTGTTTGCCTCTTTTTCCAGTCATGTAAATCATGTAAATGCAAAATAATTGTGTTAAAAAAAAATAGTTTGCCTGCTAGGATTATGCTGTCTTTCTCCAAAGAAAATTTTTATTTGATGCTTACAGCTATCTGGAATCAGAAATAACTCGAATCCAATATCAGGAACTAAGATGATTTTAAGCTAAGTTGCTGCATTTTCTAAGGCTTATTTCCAGTACACCATTAATATTCTTTGGTTTGCTTCCAAATGTCTTAAAAAATATAATCTCTCTATATATATTTTAGCTTTTCTGATTTTTTTTAGTTAGAGATTTGGTCTGCTATCACTGTAAACAAAGGATGATAATTCAGAATCAAAAGGAAAGTATTAGCTTTTTAGATCAAAATTGCATTAAATGGTTTATGCAAGAAGCTTCCAATGTCTTTTATATAACACAGGACATCTATTATCATTTGACCATGACTGGCTTATTTCTAAAAACAACTGTTAGTCTCATTGAGCTAACTGGGGGGCCTTCCTAAGTTCCTGTTTCCAAATAAATAAGTATGTATGTGTGTGTTTCAGGAAGGGTTTCAAAATTTAAAAAATGTACTTTTACATTTTTCCAGTATCAAACTATTTTTCCCCTGTAGAGTTGGAACACAATTGTTATATTACCTCTAAAATATTCATTATTTAAATAAGATTTTTATGGCAAGATAAAGAATAAAAGTATCTTAGTACCAAAAAAGGAAAATTTGTACTTTTATATAATAGGATGTATTTATCCTAATTTCTTTAAAGTTCTTCAATTGAAATGCAACTAATTTTAACCTAAATGGAGAACTTTTGACAAGCTGTATATCACTGAGATAGTGAATGGTTTGAAAATAATAATGGTAATTTTCAATAATGTCAGTTTTTGAATCATTCACACTTTATTAAAAACCATTACAGTTCCAATAGTTTGCTGGGGATTATCTTCAATACATTGCACATTGCTTTATTAGACAATGCTTGTATATTTCCCCTAAAATCGTTTCAATTTTGAGAAATGGACTAATAAATCAGTAATATATACTTTAAAAATCTGTCCCATATTTTCCAGGAAATTTTGCCTATAATAAAAAAATAGACCCTAAGTAACATTTTTTTGCAAATGGACTTTATTTCATAAAATTATAATCCAGGGATTTCTTAGAACTTATATCTTTATATGTTAACTAAAATATCATACACGTATTGGAGGAACAGGGACACTCTGGTAGAAACATAGATGAAAAAATACAGTCTTGGAATAGTCCATCTTAACTATAGTTAAGATTGTATGCTCTAAGAAATTTGAATTATAATATTTAAGAAATAATTATTTTTCTCTCAGAAATCGAGTCTTCCCTACAATGAATTTCCAAGTGACAGAGATGTTTTGCAATATAACCTTCACTGTAAGGTAGTAGAACAGAGAGTGTGGGGAAGAGGAAAATATGGGCCTGCAATGAGACATTTTTCTGCCACAATACCTGAGTATCCATATCCTAAATTATCATGACAGCTTCTCCTAGTGCACAAAAAAACTAAAATTTCTGATAAATCCATTGACTTCAGATTAGGAACATGCTTATTGTTTTTAAACTGAGTTTAAGACTTTCAGTGATTATGTAAATGTACCATTACTCTAACATAGATATTCTGCATACAAATGGGTCAAAAATTAAGCACAGAATTTCCTCAAATTCTTTTGTGAAGTGACAAACTATGAATATGAGCTATTAATATGATCTAATATGCAAACTATTAAAAGTTATTACTAAGAAACATAGTAGGGAATTATTAATATTTTATCAAAAATATTGGAAAATGTTACAATTGATAAAGAAATTTCTTTACAGTAGAATTTTCTGATTTGACAAATGTTTAAATATTTTAAAATGCTAATCTGTACTCTGATTCTCCATGAATATAGTTTTTCACTTTCCCAAGTGTGTATCCTTCCCCTTCCTCCGAAATTTCTATTAACGGGACCTGTTTGGAAAATACTGGAAACTGCCATGCCAGACTGTTATTACAGGCATACTTCTTCAGTATCCAAAGCCATGGTATATGTCGACATTGAAGCAGTTTTGGATTAGGTTTCCTTGTTTTTCTCTTATATATTTACTGAAAGTAATACTTGAAAAGTGATTAAAATAGCCTGCCAGCACTGACTAGGCATTTTATTTCGCAAAAGTGGACGCATTAATTTTGAGACACTAACTCTGTTGGGAATCTTTTCGAGGAGGCTTGACACGTGAAGTGCTGCCGGCTCACAGGCTGCCTTTTCTGGTTTTTCATTGTGTTTTTTTCAGATTTGAGATTGCTTTGCTTTGCTTTGTTACTTTCCCCACTTTGATTGTATATAGCTTCAGAGTCCTTTGTTGAGACATATTTTGAGGAGCCGTGGGGAGAAGCTGAGAGATAAGAGATGAGCGGAGTGGAGAGTGTGGCCATAACAACTAATGGTAAAAAACAAACAAAAATTCCTTGGGCTCACACACAAACACACACACAAATATATGACTCCTGAAAAAGTGAAGGAAACTGAAGTTTTCTACTCAATAATAGCACTCATTTTCCTTTTTCCTATAATACTTACATGTATTTATGACTCATTATCATGATTTCTATCATTTTTCCATGTATTTATTTGACAAATAGGTTTCAGGAACAATGTGCTATACATTGTGCTAGGTGGCAAGTATATAGAAGAGAACTATTAAGTTTATAATCTGCTGGGGGAATCCCACATGAAACAAATAACTAAGAAATAGTAAGTACTTTATTGAAAAAAATAAGGCATCCTGGGAAAGGATAATAGGGTGCATGTAGTGTACATTCAGGACATAGGGAAGAAGTCCTAAGAAATAAAATTTGAGCTGACATTTGAAGGATAAGTAGCAGTTGTATGGCTATAGGAGAGTGGAGAATACAAGGTTTCAAATCAGGGAAAATAGCATATGTGTAGTCCCATGTCTTTAAAAAGCTTGACTCATTTGGGAAACAAATAATGTTTCATTATGCAGTGCTCATCACACAGTATGAAGAAATTTAAAGAAGTCACATTCTCTACTTACTGATATGCATGCTGAAGGGGTTTGTGTACTGCTATTTGCAACTTACTTTAAAATCTATCAAAGATAATGATGGATCAATGAATGGGTAGAACAATGGATATCTCAGGAAGCATCTATAGCAAAAAGTTAATTGAAAAAAATAATTAGTAGTATATGGGGTTTCACTGGGTAATTTTTCTTGTATGTTTGAAAATTGTATAAGACATTAGAAAAACTTGTATAACACATGTGGTTGAGAGAATTTAAGGCAAGAATGCATTAGGTTAGAACTCTGGGTGACCTCTAAAGTGCTTTTAATGTCTCATAATTCTATGAATAAAAACATCAAGACTTCAGGTTTTCTTTAAAAAAACCATTGCTGTCTCCATCAGTGTACGGAAAAAGCATTGCTATCTCCATCAGTGTACAGAATTACTGGACATAGAGCTTTTAAGTTTGAAAGTACTGTGCAAATAGGCAATGCATATTCCATTTTCTCAAGTACTTATGAATTAGTCATTTCAGCTACCCATTAGTCCCAGAGCAGTCCAAGAATTGTTCAGTGATTATGTTCAATAGTTGAAGGAGAAAATCAGTAAAATTGAAGGATTTTGTTCAATTTAGCTCATTTTTAACAGAAATAATTCATAGCATAAAATATTTCTACATTTCATTGCTAAATGTGGTTTACAAGGAAATCAGTGTAATTTTAAAGAAATTATCACTTTTAGGACCTGGGCTGGGAACTTTACCTTCACTCTTACATCGAATTTACAAATATTCTAATGAGGTTAATATTATTTTCTATGTCAAATCTCTCATTTAAACATAGGTTGACTATAATGCCTACTTAGGAATGAGATTAGAGAGGGCTTTGGAAATTGCATAACATTCGCCTGTGGGAATCTTTGACAATGCACATTGCCAGGCAGCTCACATGTGGAGTATTCTTTCCTGCATCCCATTTTTATAAGTATTAGTTCATTAAATATGAAACGTCCGATTTCAAATAAAAAGTATAGTATTTTATATTTAATATCTCTAATAAGAAGAGTACAGTTAATCAAAGTATGCGCCTAAACTATTGACACAGTTTTACCTTCTTAATGGTAGGTTGTTTATGCCAGCAGCAAAGAAGCCTAGAGAGCAACTGGTGATGAAATTGCAAAAGATATCTTTTTTATAGAATGTTTATAGCAACACAATTCACAATTGCAAAGATGTGGAAACAACCCAAGTGACCATCAATACATGAATGGATTAATAAAATGCAGTATATGTATACCATGGAATACTACTCAACCATAAAATAAAATGGTGAACTAATACCTCTTATATTAACCTGAGTGGAACTGGAGCCCATTCTTCTAAATGAATGAAATATCACAAGAATGGAAAAACAAATACCACATGTATTCACCCTTAAATTGGCACTAATTGATCAACACTTATGTGCCCACATGGAAATAACATTCATTGGGGATCAGGCAGGAGGGAGCAGGGATGGGTATATTCACACCTAATGCGTGTGGTGTGTGCTGTCTGGGGGATGAGTATGTTTATAACTTTGACTCAAGCAGTGTGAAGGCAATTTATGTGACCAAAGCTTTTGTACCCCCATAATATTCTGAAATTTTTTAAAAAAGAAAAACAAAGGGAATCTCTAGGGAAATGATACCTGAGAACAAGTCCAGTCTGAGGCAAATCAAGATTTCAGGAGAAATTTCTCCAAGAGGATAATTGGTAAAATACCTTATGTTTCTGAATGCGAAATGAATACTCCAGAGGCAATCTCAATGAAATACTGGCTGATCCATGAGAGTCTCTTCTGCACAAAAATATTTCCCACATTGATAAAGTTTCTTTATTTTAGTGCATTGTCTAAAATTCCTGTATCTTTACTAAAAATAAATGGACTTCTCAACTCTCAAAAATATAAATTATAAGGTAGAACATTTAAAAAAAGAAGAAGAAGACATTGCAAAAGGCATTTTCCACAGCTTTTTGAGAATTGAATATTTTTCCTTGCTAGAAGTGGTCCAAAGCCTGGAAGGAAGTAGTAGTCAGTTGGTGCAAGGTCTGGTGAATATAGTGGATGACAGAGACTTTCCAAGTCCAGCTTCTGTAGTTTAAGCAGCATTGTTTGTGCAACGTGTGGTTGAGCACTATCTTGAAAGAGGATTGGCTTGTCTCTATCAACCAATCTCAGCTGCTTCATCACAAACATCCTCATCATTTCATCCAGTTGGTTGCAGTAGACATCTACTATAATTGATTGAGCATGTTTCATGAAGCTGTAGTGGATAATATCAGTGCTGGATAGCCAAACAGACACCATTAGCTTTTTTTGGTTAACATTCAGTTTGGGACTGTGTTTCAGCACTTTATCTTTATCCAACCATTGTCCTGAATGTCTACAATTGTCAAAAAGAATCCATTTTTCACCACACTTAACAATATAATGTAGAAATGGTTTGCCTTTATGTCATGACAGCAAAGAGAGACAAGCTTCAAGATGATTTTTCTTTTGACACTCATTTAATTCATGTGGAACCCAAGATACCCAGCTTCTCTACCTTACCAATTTGTTTCAAATGGTCCAATATTGTTGGAACAGTAACGTCAAACTTTGCTGCTAATTCATATACAGGTTGAGATGGATTTGCTTCCATTCCATCTTTCAATTCATCATTATACACCTTGGTCTCAGGTTACCCACATGGCTCATTTTCAAGGTTAAAATCACAAGAATGGAACACCTCAAACCATCAATGCACTGTGCATTCATTAGCTACATCCTTCCCAAACACTTTGTTGATATTTTGAGCTGTCTGTCCTGCATTGTTTACACAACAGAATTCATATTAGAAAATAACATGAATTTTTTGACTTATCCATGGTTTGACAAACATTGCTCTAAAAAACATTTGAAAGATCACAAGCCAAAATGTGTGTTTGAGAAACTGAGGATGTACCTTCACAACAAACATAAAACAAGAAGTGTCAAAGTGACACGTCAGAGATATCAACTGCCAAATTTAGTACTTAAGGAAATTTGACATTTCATACTTAATAACTAATAGTATTTGCGGTTTTCAAAAAGATTCTTCAAATGACTTTGACCTTAAATATTTACTCAATTTCAATAAATATTTTTTTACATCTAAAATAATAATAAATAATTTGCAAGGTTGTTAAGATAAAATCCAATGTATGAAAAGTTTATGATATTAATTCATTTATTAATTCAACAAACATCTGCTTGCCTAAAACGTGTCCAGAATTGTGTTAATTTTTTAGGATATAAAAATAAATAAAACATTTTTCCTACCTGCAAGGAGTTTTTTCTGAAGAGAGATAAGAAACAGATAAAGTGTGATATATAGAAACATGGCCAGGCTGACAAAGACATACATAGAAATGGCAAAGAAATAGACTATAGAGGCTCCTGCTTTATACAGCCCAGATTACTTTCAAACATCCATTCTCTAGAAAAATTGCCCCTCATTTTGGGGGATGTGGGGGAGGAAATGGCTTTTCCTCTATTCCATGTGATTTTGGTTGGCCTATTAGTCATGATACACCATCACCATGACACCCTATCCATGGATAAGGCAGCATGACATAAGCCTAGCCAATCAGAGAATTGCATTCCTATGCACAGAGATTGTTACAGGATCAGACAAGCTACTCAAACCAGAATATCTCCCTGAAAAGTTTACAAGGGAAATAATGGACTTAGATGGTCATCAGTGTTGAGCTCTGAAGGTTAACAGGAAGATAAAAGAGGACTTTGAGGAAAGTAATGCAGGAAAAGGACACAATTCTATAGAAGTTAGCTTTTGCCTTGTAATGAATCATCCCCAAAGTTTAATAGATTAAAACAACAAACATTTAGGTCACAATTTTACATGAACAATTTCCTTTGGGCTCAGCTGAGTGTTTCTTCTGGTCTCAGTTTACAATCTCTGATCTTGGCTAGGTACACTCATACATCTTTAGTGACCTGTGGACTGGCTTGGACTAATTCCTTTATGATGCCTGCCTTTAAGAAAGTTAGAGAAACTTCCTCTCTCCATGTGATCATTCATACTCTAACAGGTTAGCTCAGACTTACTTGCATGATGCTTGCAGTATTCCAAGAGCAAGAGCATAAGAATACAAAGCATCTTACAGCCTGAGCTCAGTACTTACAAATTTGTTGTTGTTGTTGTTGCATTCTACTAGTCAAAGCAAGTCAAAAGACCAACCTGGATTCAAGTGAAGCAGAAGTAGACTATGACTCTTTTTTGAGAGGGGCTACAAATAACTGTACTTGCTTTTGCAATCATCCACTCTCAGAACTTCAATGGTATGATTGTGACATAGTATAGAAGGGGGAAAATTATCAAAAATAAAACTAGGTAGTTATCCAAAGGTATTATGGGCTTCGTTTGACTTTAAGAAAGTTTGACTTTATCACTGGGATGGGACAAAGAGATTACTAATATTAAGTGTGCTTTCATTAAATGATAATTTTGTCATTTTTTGGTTTTTTGATAAGAGGTTGATAATTTAAATATCAAAATTTGTTATGGTTAGTTCAGGAAAATGAAAATGATTATGGCAATAATCAAATCTGAATTACAAGTCTTCCATCCTGGTAGGAGATTTAACGTACAAGTCTAATACAAGATACTCCAAGCCACTGCAAGGGTTCTAAGACTGAGAAAACTTAATACAGGGAAAAATAGAGTATATTATTGGAAGATAGACAATGAGGGATCACTTTGGGCTACACTACATGCTCAAGTTACAACAAATGCTCTAAACTGCCTTTCTGAAGAAAGTAAATCTGGTTCATTGTATTAATAAGTTTGCAAAAACTTAATTGTTGAAGGTCTCTATTTGTCAACTTAGGCTGCCATAACAAAAGATCGTAAACGGGGTGACATAAACAATAGAAATTTATTTTTTCAGTTCTAGAGAAACTGAGAGGCTAGAAGTCCAACATCAGGGTGCTAGCATGGTCCGGTTCTGGTGAGACTTTCTTTCTGGCTTGCACATAGAACCTTCTTGCTGTGTCCTCACAAGGCAAAAAGAAAATAAGATGGATAGAGACCCAAGAAACAGAGAGAGCTCTCCGGGGTCTCTTCTTGTAAAGACACTAATTCTACTGGATAAGGACCCTATTCTTAGGACATCATTTATCCTTAATTAATTCCTTGGAGGCCCTGTCTCCAAATACAGTCACATTAGGTGTTAGGATATCCACATATGAATTTTGAGAGGATACAATTCAGTCCATAGCAAAGTCAGTATAAAGCAGAAAAAGTCCTCCCACCAGTGGACCTTCCTCTTTTTTCTTTTCTCATGTAACACTCATGAGAAAATATAGATTGGACAAATATTCAAGAAATGACATTAAAATTATTAGCTTGTATTAAATCCTTCATTCCTTGTTTGGCCTTATACAAACAGTTGATTTCTTGGGATACTTATTTATAATTATAAATTGTTAGTATGTATTTTTCTTGAATTCAGCTAATAAAACTTTTTAATGCTCTTAGTTACTCTGAGAAAACCAGAAGTTTGTAAGAAGGAAAAATATTTTCAACTGTGAATAATGACTCCAGCATATATTATATACTTGAAATCATTAAAACATTTATTTTGACTTAGATCATTTATCAAGTGAAACAGGAAAATGATTACATGTTCAATTTTTTAAAGAAAATAAAAGCACAATAGTAACATTGCAAATTTAAATTTGTTTTTGTGCATTAGTCATTTATGAAGATTGATACATTATAATAGAACACATATCAACTTATAATCAGCTAAAATATAATTTTATATTGCAACTGGAACCAAGAGGATTGAAAATAGCTTAATGAAAAAGGCTTTACATATTCTCCATAATAAATAAATGACATACTGGAATTGATTATTGTTTACTGCCCAGGGAAGAATCTTCAAGACAGAAAAATGCAATATTCTTACAACAGATTTATCAGATCATAATCCAATTGTACTCAATTTTAAGTTGAAAAATAAACCCTCACAAAGTGATGGGTCAATAAATAATACCTTAATTGTCCCGAAAAACTTTAAACAATAAAATTAATATTGAATATTATTTCCAAGATAATACTATAAAATATTTCTAGAGAAATACTTTATATGAAAGCAAAGAATATGGTGTACTACAATAAAGCTGCATAATAATTTTTTATAGAGAATTTCAGAGGAGAAAAATGGAGTTCAAATATCACAGGTAGAAAAACAACATAGCAAATACAATTGGTATATATGGAATAATTACTGAAGATTAATATGAAACAAACATTTTGTTTCAAAAATAAAGACTATTTTATTAAAGGCTCCATATCTCAGGAAAGATATGAAGAAATATCAGATGCATTAACTCTATACACTTAATTGTACTATAGCCTCTACAAATAAATGCTAAAACTGCAACAGAGTAGGAAATTTGACCATAATGTTCAAACTTTACTATAATCAAAATAAAAACATCTATCATTTTAAAAATAAGACTTTTATGTTTGACATCAGTAGAAATAAAAGAGCATAGTTTCTCATTGAATCAGTATTCATTTTCACTCAAATTTATGAATAAAATTTGTATTGAATTTAGTTTTGTCAAAAGAGCATGTGACCTCTCCAGGTGTACATGATATGTATTTTAGAAAATCAGCCTCCTCTCCTCTTCCTCTCCCCACTTCCCATCTCTTTCTTTCTTTTTCCTCCTCAACAGAAACAAAGAGAAAATCTGTATTTCCCAGATCTAAGCAGTTATACACATTCTAATTACACAGCCATTTTTATGCTTCTGTCTTTACTTAACTGTCTTAAAAGAAAACAAACAAATAAAAATTAATCCTTTAACTGTCATCTCTCCCCAAATGAAAAGTTGAAGACCTTGTAATGGCCTTCAACTAAATAAGCAGATATGATTATAAGTTAAATCGGTAGAACATTCTTCCTTGGATCAAGAATACCATATAATTTCACTTTAAGATTTCATCATTTTAAACATGCCTTTTATATGATAAGAGATTGAGGGGGATGGATAAGAAAACATAGCAAACACTATTTAAACATGCACACATGTCAAAGAAATACTACCAAGAGTGTACAGTTTTATATAAAATTACTACTTTCTTATTGAAGATCACAACATAATTAATTCTTCCTGAATTATTTGGCAATCAGATAGTTTGCATAATGTCAGAATAAAGCACTATTCCAAAATTGGGCTTGTGAACATAGCTCCTTCTTTGTCCACCTCCATAATACATAATTTAAGGTTTTATTATGTGAAAGGTACTCTCTGAGTTTGTACAGTACAGCAGCTCTACTTGTAAACACATTCCATGAGCTCCTTTAGGCTTGGTGGTATGCTTTCACAGTGTAGTGAAGATTATTGAGGTTCTATCTGTATTTCTTATTTAGTCTGTGGCAGTGGTTAGATTATGCTGTGATTTAAATAAATTTTCCTGAAAATGTGTCAGAAATCATTGATAGGTTGTTGGAGGGTAAGTAGTAGCCCTCAAGTTTCATAAACTCATCATGCCTGCCTGACTACTACATAATATTGCCATAATATATTCTGAGATATTTGGTAATTTCTTTAGTTGTATGAATGTGGCATAGAATCATTCCCATAAATGATAATTTTTTCCCCAGTATTGAAACACAGGGTGACATTTTTGAGGACATTTAAATAACATCTAAAAATCCAAATTTTAGTGAATACTCATATTTTAGGGTTTTCCAAGGTAAATAATTCAGCTGGTGTGAAAATCGTGAACAGCTACTATGAATATGTTGCACATGTGCTGGCAATAATAAATGCATCAAAATGTATTCCTCTGACTGGCAGCTGCTGATTTACTTTGATATCATCAGTAAGAATCATCTACATTTAACGAAAGTTAAATCTGATTAAATGCAATTTTAGAATCCAGAAAATACACTAACTGTATCGTGCATCCTCTTCAGAATGAAATTCTGTTATTGAAATAACCCAGAGCTTTGAGGTCAGTTGACATATATTTGAGTAGCCCAGACATGTCATGTATTTATTCATTTAGGAGACTTAAAATCTAGTGTGCAAGACATCCTCTTGGGTTCTATAGTGTATTAAAATAAACATTTCGTGCCCTGCAAAAGCCTGTATTTTAATTGAAAATGTATATAAATAAGTGTTATGGAAGTCCAGTTGTAAAACATTCTGTAACTACAACATACATTGTGCCTGAGCGTTCTAAGGAGAGACCACAAATTTGCTTGGAGAGATTGAGGAAGGTTTTAACAAAGGAAATGACATTTGATTTGGCAATATAGAGCAGAAAGAATTTTGATTGGTAAAATTGATTGTTAATAGGAAATCCAATAAGAAAAAAACACTAAGATTAAAAATTGATCTCAGAGATCATCATAATATTAATAGCAAGACAATTTTGATAAAATATATGTATAAATTATTAGTTGGAAATAATGCTAGGGAGGTAAGTTAAGGCCTCTGAGTTTGGACATGATCCGGCAGATAGTTGTGAGATGTTACAGATATTTCTCCTTCAAAATATTTTAAATAACAATTGCATTGCTGTTCTGCTGTGAAACTACCTAAGTTAGGATAAGTTCAGTTATTTTTCAAACACATTTTCTTGTTTATCACTGACCCAAATCATTAACTTTAGTTGATACCATTCTTTTGAGCTCTGGCTCCACTGACAAATTACCTACTGACATCTCCTTTTGACTCACAATATTTTCTCCCCTTTCTTAAATATTCTCCCTCACAGTTCCTTCATCTTCTTACTTGTACAAAATCAGAAAATCATGCACCATTTTTGATTCTCCTTTATATTAGTTTATGCTACTGCATAAAAAAGTGCTGCAAAACTTGGCAGCGTAAAATGCAATGAATAATATTTTAGAGCTGTGTGGTGATGCCTCAGGGGCCTTCATGAAATTGCAGTCAAGATGGGGGCAGGGACCTCAGTCACCTGAATGCTTGAATGAGGCTGGAGAAACAACGTCCAAGATGGCCTTCTCATGACCCTGTTGGCCTGAGGCCTTAGCTTCTCACCACGTGAACCTCTCCACAGGGCTCCTCAGGACGTATAATTCCTCATTTCCCCAGAGAAAATGATCCAAAAGAGAGAGACTGTGTGCCTAAAAAGGAAGATGCAATATCTTTCATAACCTAATCTCAAAAGTGACATACCATCAATCTTTCTGTATTCTATTTTTCACATAGACCAACTCTGCTCTAAGGGAGGAAGCTATACAGGGCTGTGAATACCAGGAGACAGGGAATCACTGGGGACCATCTTGGAGGCTGGAAACCATATCTCCTCTCCTTTATCTCATCTGCCCAAGTCCTAGCAATTATGAATAGGAAATAGTCCAGAAATACGTATTCTTTTGCTCTAATTTTTGCTGCTACTTCTTCAATTTTGACCTTAACTTCTCTTCTAAATTGTTAAATTAAATTTGGCCTAAATCTGCCTTTGAATGTAGCAAATTGTAGCCTAACTTAACACGTGCACATATTGTAACCTAACTTGAGATTATATTCTTGTAACAAGTAACCCACTGGACAGTCATAGGAGCTGAGCTTTCAACAAATCACTGGCTACAGACTGCTCAAACATTTCCAAATAAGGCAAATGCTGAACTGCAATCAGTCAGGCTATTTGTGTAAGTCAGTTTATTTTCCTGTCTGTAAATATTGCCTACCCACATTGCTGGGTGGTGCTCCCTAAATCTTTCCTGGTTCAAGGTGCTGTCCAATTTATGCATTGTTTCTTGGCTCAAATAGATTCCGCTAAATTTAACTTGTCTAAAGTGTTTCTTTTAATATAATTATTGCTTTGGCAGTTGAGTTCTGTATCTCAGGTCTCCTCCTTTTACAATCAGCCCTCCTTTTCATCTACTATAGTGAACTCTCAAATTGTATTTCTGGTTG
This sequence comes from Avahi laniger, assembly GCA_963575035.1. NCBI lineage: Eukaryota > Metazoa > Chordata > Mammalia > Primates > Indriidae > Avahi > Avahi laniger. The sequence goes on from CAUYSK010117070.1 coordinate 14,594, forward strand.
TTCAAATCCCCTACTTAATGACATTTAATAGTTCACCATTAACTAGAAAAGAATGTTCAAATAGCTAAGTAAAACATACAAAGGTCCTCAAAAATTTTAATTCTGCTTATGTTCTGAATTCATTTCCTGCCACAGGTAACTTTGATTCCAACTTTCCTTCCACATAATTACAATATAAAAGTACTTGCGGTTCCCTGAGCATAAGATGCTTTAATCATAGTTCTGAGTCATGACAAATGCTATCCCTCTTATTACAATGTCCATTACTATTTTTTTCCCTGTCTGGATCCCTCTAAGTTCTTCTTCACTTATTTGAAGCCTTTGCCAAACCTGTGTAGCAATTTAATCAGCCCTACCTCTACCCCATGCTCATTACTGAACTGATCACATTGTATTGAGGATATCCCCAAACCAAATGCCACATCTTTAGTGTGCCAAGGATGTATTTATAGCTATAAATACTCAGGTGTTAGCCTCAGATCCCAGGCCCCTTGCCCCTAGGTGGCTCACAGCCTTGTCTATCTTAAGTGTTATGACAAAAATAGAATCATTGGTTCCCACTGAAGGGATATGAAATGATACAGGAATTTGCTTAACAAAATATATTCTCCAATCTGTGTTTTAATGATTTATAAAATCAAATAATTCTGATCGAGACTCAATCAAAATTGTGATAGTATTCTTTATAAACTATTTTACATTCTTTATTTTTTTCATTTTTTTCTAACCTCACTTATTTTAAAAGGATACAATTATTGAAAAGTCTTAAATTATAATCAATCTATTTGTTACACTTAAAATCAATTTATTATTAAAACTAAACTGAAAATGAGGTCTCAAAAATATGTAATATTAGGATTATAATCTGTTTTTGAGAAAATTTTACTATGGATGTAGCTTCTTTTTAAACTATAAGCATATTTTTATATTGTCTTAAAAACAACTCACCTTTCTTTCCTCAACAATCAAATGAGTCTCATATTTTCTCTAAGCATACTAAAATTTACTATGTTAAAATTATATTTATATGTGGATAAATTGTTCTTGATGTTTTCAGTATAGTAAGAAATACTGTTCCATCATTTTCATATTATGGCAATCAAGAATGTATATTATTGTATGATACATTATGTTTTCAATAATGAATATGTGCAAGAAAACATTGAGCACTGCTTACTGTCTGCTTTTTTCACTAATTATTCAAAGGATGTTTTCTTTATTGAGCATCAAGTTTAATTACTTAATTATATGATAGACCAGAATGGCTTTGAAGAAGTCACCCCATTCTAAGAGGTGCATAATATGTTATAAAAAATGCCCTAATTACATAATTAACTGATAAAATGGATTGGCTCCAAAGGACATGCATAATACAGATGTTTCAAAAACTACAATCACGTAACTGCACTGTAATCCTATATTGGCCAAGTGAATAATCAGGACCTTGTTCTACTTGAAAATTTACTTGGAAAGGACTGGAAACTAGGATATCTGAGGCTAACAAAATTTTCTAAAGAATACATATATAAGATCTTGGCATAATTAGAATAATGAGATAAAGATCACCATGAATGTTGTTATTAAGTGAAATGACACTTAGAATAGAATATATACCTCTTGAACATAATTGTAATTAACATCAGGAAATATTTACTCAGGTCCCACAGAAAATATGTCACTATAGTACCTTTCGAAGGGGTTATAAAGCTTTGGTTGCTTGGAATTTTTACTCCCACAAATAACTGGTAGTTAAAATAGACCAGGGCCCTCAGGATGATTCTTAGAAAGTCATGTCACTTCTCCAGATTTCAGTTTCCTCATCTGAAAAATCAGTGTGGATGATCTCGGGAATTTTTTCTATCTACTTCTCCCTGCCCCATTTTCCTTTACAGGAAAAGAGGAATCAGGTTGTGACAAAAGAAGCAGTTTGACAAGTATTTGAACACCAACTAGGAGAACATTATCCTTTGGAAGATATATGTGTATAATCTCTATTTATAGATTAGTCATTCAAATCCATGATGAAACATTTCTGCAGATGGAATAAAAAAGTGGAAAGTGAAATAATGTTCAAATAGAATGTAAAACAATAGCAGCAAGTTGGGGTGGTGGTAGATAAAATAACAAAAAAAGATAAAGTGCCAATGCTTATATTTTGCAAAATTATAAAACTTATTTTAGGTCAATTTATCTTCTTGTGATAATGTTCTACTTTTTTATTATTATAACCCCTGATATTGAAAATTCCATGAATTGATAAATATGGTTCAATAGCTGTATTTAAATGTGCCTGTATCTACAGAGACTGTCTGAAATTGGTTCAAAAAATAGACATATAAGGACTCACAGGGAGATATATCATGGAAGTGTGCTTGATTAGGCAATTCTTTCAGTGTTCTTCAAGTTTACATTGAAGGATAGACATGCTCCCTGAGATCTTCCTATTTTTAGAAGCTCCTGAGACCAATGAGGCTGGGAGAAGACAGAAAAGTGATGTTTCCAATCATCTTCCCTGACTGAACATGGTCTATGTAGATAAAATGATGTGAAGAATGGGCTCTAGTTTTGAATTGTTTAAGACAAATAAGACAGGAAAATAGTCTACTAATAAGAAAATGAAAGCTGTTTTGGGAGAAACATGAGAAGGTCTGATTGATGCTTATGTTGCATGCTTAAGGTTGTAAACAACAGATTTTTCAAACTACACTAAGTAATGAAAGTGTGATGTAAAAATATATATCATATCAAGGAATACAGAGTCAGAATTCCAGAGATGAACAGGAACCATTGTATTGTCAGACCACATCAAAACTAAACCTGGAGGGTCATTCATAGCCCAGGAAACTCTGAAGATGGAATCTGTCTTTATGTCTCAGTAGCTGAAGTTCATTCATCGTTCCTTAAGCTGATCTCCAAAGCAAAACCATTCCTTTTTTGGGCCAGTTTTATAACAACTGGATTTACTCATTATTTCTCAGATCAAATTCCTAAGAATAACCTTTCTTGTATGACCAATTATCAATATCCTACTTCAGCCAGAATATTTATCAGCTGTCTCTTAGACTTCTAACTCAATCTCCAATTTTTCCCCCTGCTTCCATATTCATTTCTTCGGTCATCAAATATCAGACTCTTACATTACTGAGTTTTTTAAAGTGTTGAAGATAAAGCATTAGGAGAGAAAAGCAAGATTCCTGCTGTCATTGAGCTTATTCCATAGAAGACAGAGACCATCAACTTCCAGAATAAACAATTAACAAAAGAAAATTAATTCCCAAATAGGAAATGGTAACAAGGTCTAGGATGTGTTAGAGGGATAGGAATTGCTTGGATACTTTCAATTGGGTGGTCAGCAGAGGCCAAAGAAGATGCAACACAGTGGGGAGGCAGGAGCATGGTAGGAGGTAAGGTCCAGATAATAAAGTTGGCCCTAAATACCAGTGGGAAAATACTTTCCCATTCCAATGCTTCCTCATCTCTTCAGTAATATTTTTAAATCTTGTCTTTCATTCACTCATTCAAAACTATTTGTTGAGTGACTATCCAGCACTTTTCTAGGTTTTGTGGCTACAGCCTTGAAAACACAACAGATACCAGATCCCTGCTCTCAAGGAGTTTGTATTATTCTATCCATTGAATACAGACAATAACCAATAAATAAGCAAAAAATAATAATTATTTGTCCCATTTTTGCTTAGATTCTGACTCTGAGACTACTTACATTTTATCTTATATGGACTGTAAACTCTTCAAGGACATGGACCACATCTTGGTTGTGTATTTTATCCATAGGCTGCTGCACATGTCTTGTACAGGGAGGCAAAATAAAATAACTGGGAGAAGCCCCATTGTTGGATACATAATGCCTTTCATTTGGTCATATTTTGCTCTAGTTAGCTATTTGGCCTAGAAACACTCTCTTCATATCTTTGAAGTTTCATTTTTTCATCTCTAAAGCAGGGATATTAATCTACTTGTATCTAAGTTATAATGTTTCTGTGAAAATCAAATGTGCTTCAAAGTTCCTTGTAAACTAAAAAAAATACATATTTTATTACAATAAATGCTTATTGAAATGCATTGATAACATTGAATTCACTATGGTGAAGTCTCTCATTTTTTCAGAATCATTTTGAATATGATGTTAGTTTCAGTTTGGTGCTTATTAAATGAAAGAGCGGTCTAATTGTTCTCAACACTTTCTGTTCCATATAACCCTAGTGAAATCTACTTGTATCATGTTTCATAAGATCAGACAAAATAAAATGTTAAGCACAGAAGTTTCAAGAGTAGAAAATTACTTTTTATGCCTTTTGGGAGGATGTCTAAATGAGAAAATGTACTTCCATTTAAAAATAGATGGATTTTTTTTTCTGTAAGATGATGATAACTCCAAACTGAGTGAAGTCAGGGTCAGAGTTTTTTGGAAATTGAATACTTCTGGCTGGTAGTGAATGATCAGAATGAAGGACATAGACATACCCTCTTGGTGGTTTTCTATTGTGGAAGAGCTATTGGAAATTATATCTAAGTTCCTCAGAGGCAATATTATAGTAATTTTTTAATAAAACTGGTCAGAAGAGTCAAACAATATCATATGTGTGAATGCCAGTTAATATTTAAATAGAAATTGTTCAGAAGCAAGAACTTGAAAAATGTGACAGTGCCTTTAATCAGGAAATAGAACATACAACTTAACAATTAGAGAAATCCTTACTTTTAAAATAAAAAGTACCTGGAAAAAGTATAAACATTATTTTGAGAGAAAAGCTCCTTTGCTAAGACAAAGGCTAAAAATAATTTAAGAAAAAATATTGTGATTAAGCCATCAGGGTAATCACATTGAACCATTAAAAGGTATATTTTTGTTCTTTTTGTAATGTTTTATTTTAGACACTCTGATCTTTTTTACATGGAAAAAAAAGTCTTTACTGGTGATTGACAAGAATTTGAATGCCAGAAAGCAAATATCAATAGAGAAAACTTAGACATAAATTACATATTGGACAGCTTAGTGTAAGAGTAATGATATTCCCAAGCTTTCCTGAATTATCACTAATATTTTTGGAGTACTTAGATGCATAAGTTTTCGCAAACCACTGGAAGTTGAACATAGTGCCTTAGAAATTATTATTCATAAAAATGGTCATATCGATTCATTTTACCGCTTCCCCTGGCATTGAAGTCATGGAGTAAATTGGAAACATAAGAAGATGTAAGAATAAGAATAAAATAATTCAGGAGGATTAGTATTAATATATACTCTACTTGAGGACTCATTTATTTATCTCCATTAGGAAACTGAACCCTGACATTTGATATATTTTTCCATTAAAAATAGGCACCTAGCTACACAGATAATTTACTTTTATCAATAAGTATAACTTTTGTCTCCATTATCTAGTATGTGTCATACTCCAAATGTATTTTAGATTCATACCACACTAATGTTTTAAAGTTCATTCTGTAATTCTGTAATTGCATTTGTTTTGCTATTTTTTCTCAACTCTAATTTCCTCAAAGACATTATGTTTAATAATCATCTTCCTCTCTCTTCCCTGTGTATGTGCATATACACATATCATGTTACACACACACACACAGACACACACACACACACACACATATATATATAATCTCCACACATATATTTATGATGTGTTGAAAACAGAATAATGATTCTACCCTTAAAGGCATGTTGTGAATAGTGGTCCAGAAATATTATTTCTTTCTAAACATGATAAGTTTTGGAGTTTTGAGAATTTAATCCCTGAAGCCTAGATGACAAAATATTCAATTTCCTCTTTATGTAAATATTTAATGTATTCTAACAATTATATAGATACTGTGTACATAATTAATATTTTGTTACTTCTATTCAGGTTATAAAAAAGAAGTTTAAAAAATGTACTATTCATTTCAATGGAATGCCTTGCTTATTTTCTGAGAAAATGGAAAGTAGTGACCAATGTCAAAGAGTTTAAAAAGAAAGAGCAGCAAAATCAGGGTCATGAATATGCAATTTTGGCATTACTTACTTACTTTTTAATAATCTTTCATTGAGCACATATTTTATGTTGGTCACTATGCCACACCCTGAGCAAAAAGTTAATACATAAGACTTGCTACTGTAATGATTAGAAGCTTTGAATGATTATAATTTGAATTTAAATTCAAAATATCTAGTATTTGGATCACCTTGGACAAACTACTTAAGTTGGGATAATTTATATCTAATGCATAAGATTAGTATGATTATTAAAGTAGGTGGTGTTTACAAAGACCTTGGTACATTGTCCATCACAAAAAAACAATAAATAGTATTAATACTTTTCTTATTATTATTTAGAGACACATTTGTCTTCTAGAAGCTTACAGCTTGGTGAATCAACCACACCTGCACTATATGACGGGCACTAAGAAAGAGGTGAACAGAGGTTCAATGAAAGCCTGTAGGAGAGGATGCAGCTCATCACGGCACTGTCTCTGAGCTGTGGATACTCTAAGAAAGGGGTGAACAAACCCACAGTTTTTCAACATTGTGCTCCCGATAACTGCAGGATGATTTGCTCTCAGCATATCTGGTGTTATTTGGCTATGCAGCCTTCAGAGTGGTCATTTTAAGAATGCACTTAAATTTTTTGAAACTATACAATATAATATCTAAAAGAAAACTAGAAAAGTACTAAGTATATTATTGTTTTAAACACACTTCTAAAATATTAAAGATACTTTGCCATATCATTATAAAGAAGGAGAATGCGTTTGAAATTCTCATTATTTGCCAAAGTCCCTCATTAGAGTGTGGAATAGAAGACTCATCTCCTAGTTCACAGGTAGCTTATGATCCTGAACAATCCACTATGCTGGTAGTTTGGTTTGTTTGTTGTTTAGCCCAGCTTTTTGTGTAAATCTTAAATCCATTGATCTTGCAATGTATAAACTTGAGAAATCTTTTCTTTTGATCAGACACTGACAAGACTTGAGTTATGTGTTACTTATAAAGCATAGCTTGCTATTTTCAAATGGGTTTTGACATAAAACTTCAGAAATAAGAGAAAACTCCAAGTCAAGAATAGTGGCGATGCCTTTCTTAGGTTGGTAGTCACCCCTGACCCTCCACTGCTGACAGGAGAACACTTTCAGAGAGATGGGCCCCAGGGACACCCAGCAAAGTAGCATTAAAGGATGCGTTATGGACATCGTTCACTTTGGAAAGAGGGGAGAAGTGCTGAAGAGCTCCAGGAGAAAAAGGAGTATGCAGAGATACGGAATGAAAATAACTGACATTATCTAGCTAACTGGGGAAAATTACAGGTTAGTCAAATAGATAACGATTTACTGCCCAAGTTTCAGAATCTTTGAGATTAAGAATCAGAAAATACACTCTGAGCCTGCCTACAGTCAGGCTCAACCGTATATCTTTATGGGAGAGGGAATCATCTAGCCTGTTGGTTCAACCCTCATGAACATTTTTATCTAAGTATGAAATCAGTTTAACACGAATATCAAGTACTGCCCTTAAAAGCAGAACTGCCAAAAACAAAACTAAACAGAATGTTCAATATTATTTGAATTTCAGATAGACAAGGAACACTTTTTTACTACATGTATGTCCCAAATATCGCAGGGGATATACTTATACAAAAGTATGCATGAGAATTATGAATACTGAAATTATAAAAATGTATCTGTTGTCTATCTGAAGTTCAAATTTTATTTAATATTTTGTATTTTTACTTGTAAAGCAGGCAACCTTACTTAAGGGATAGTATGTTTTTGAGCACCTCCTGTTTAATGCATGTGGAAAAGTGAGAGGCACCTTGCACTGTTTGGTGACTATCGTAGTTTGTTAGTGCTGGTATAACAAGATAACCAAGACTAGGTAATTTATAAACAATAGAAATTTATTTTCTTATAGTTCTGGTGGCTGGGAAGTCCAGGCTCAAGGCACCATTAGATTCAGTGTCTCATGAGGGCTTGCTTTCTGCTTCAAAGATAACACCTTCAACACTGCGTTCTCTTGTGGCAGAAGGGACGGAAGGACAAGAGAATAAAAACCAAGCAGCTCCCTTACACCTCTTTTATAAAATCATTAATCCCATTCATGTGGGTGGAGCCTTCATGACCTAATCACCCCACAAAAAGCCCCACCTTCTAAAGTCATCTCCCTGGTGATTAGGTTTCAACATACGAATTTTGCAGGTACACATGCATTCGAATAACAGTGGGGAGCTGGGAGCAGGGGAACTGATGGCATCAGTTTAATAATGCACTTAAATTTCTTGAAACTATATAATATAATATCTGTGGGCCTATGTCATTTTAAAATACTCCCTAGAGGAGTCACACTCCTTTCCCTCAATAAGTGCCTTTATGAATTATCAGCCTCTCAAGATTTAGTAGAATAATAATTGTTGTCATTAACTGGAATTAAAAGTCACAATTATAACAATTTAACCCCAACTTTATATAGGTAACATGCTAGATGCTTTAAAGCATTTACTATTTTATGTATTTGTCCCATAGCTAGATGAGGTAGATTCTTAGGTCATCATTTATAGGTTGAGAAACTGAGACTCAGAAAATTCCTATAATTTGTCCAAAGTAACAAAGCTAATGAACAAAAGTTATTGTTGATAGAGATAAGGATAATAATATTAACTTTTATCGAGTACTTTGTTTCAAGAAACATATGTACTAGGCCCTGAGATGAACTACTTTACATACATTAATTAATATCTGCAGTATCGCTATGCATTGAATATTAGCATTACTATATCAATTTTATAGATGAGATAATTGAAGCTTCAAATGGTTAAGTATTTTATTTTCCCCAAGGTCAGACAAAAGTAAATTTTGGAATCAGTGCTAGTTACCAGGCCTCCTTTAATCTAAATCCCAAACACAATTGCAGGGGCTTTAGTAATTTCTAAAACACTAGGAGTATTGTTTAAAAATAAAAATTCCAATTGAATCAAAATCTCTGAGGCTGTAACCTGGATATATCCATATTAAATACGTGTATAATTTCCCCAGTTGATTATTATACTGACAAGTCCTGAACATGCAAAGCAATGGCAGTATCTCTCAGACTCAGCGAGAACTCTACCTCTGATTCTGTTAGATAAATTGGCTGAAACTCACCAGACTTTGGGCAGCACCATGAGTAAGGCTGTGTTTTACACATTTTTTCTTTAAATATCTAATGTTCATCTCAGGTCTTTTGGATTATCTCACTCTTAAGGCATCATAGATTGGCAGATGAACTTCTCCAGTTCTCCAATTTGTTCTCAATAACTTTATAGAATGTGATATTTTATAGAAACTATTTCTTACCCTAAATTATTTGTTTTTGTGATTCCCCATGACATTATTCCCAATAAGAATAAAATAATATTTCAAAGCTTATATAGTGTTATCTCGGATATAATTGCTTATGTGATACACATTTGAAACAAGTACAAGTCACATAGAGTTAGGCAGAAATAATTAAATGCCAAAAGACTCAGAGAGACAAGATTGAGATGCCCCAGTGTTTTGTGATGGTAGAAGACAGGAAATATAGAAGTTAGGATTTCTAAATAAGGGTAGAACAATTTAACAGGCCCACTTAACCCATGGAAGCCTAGAAGCCATTAAGCCATATTTTGTGAAGGCACACACGCGATGATTTGTAGAAAGCATTTATAGAATCCTTCACAATTCTAGCATGAACACCTCCAGCATTCATGAATTTCTGAAATAGAAAACAAGAGCAGTGATGGTTGGAGGATTAAAAAAACTGTTGATGCATTTTAAAGACTGAGCTCTAGATAATTTAAAACAGAGAAACTGAGAAGTCTTTGTACTTTTCTTTCATTCCAATATAAGGAAGTGAATTTTATGACTTGTAAAAAGAAATATAATCGAGAATAGATTAACTGTCTTAGTACAAATTCTACAAAAACATGTTTGAGAAGGAATTGGTATGTCAATTATCCCCATTTTAACTTAATATGTTCTACCCTCTTTAAAATCCCTAGGCATGACTAACTCTATGTATTATGTGATCCTGTATTTTCAGCTAAAGATGACTCAATTTTCATTATATTATCTAGTCAGAAATAAATATGTTCTTTCTCTGGATTTTAAATGAGGAGGCACATGAAGATGTGGTCAGATAGAAAACAAAAATACATTGGATATAAATGATGATGTTAACGGCCCAGTATTAGTGCACAGGCTCATAAACTGCTATCAAGCCTTACCCAGATATGAAAACATTTGCTCCCTTTGTATTAAAGAATATTAGAATGCTCAGAATTGCCTTAATTTCTATGAGACCTATCCTCATCCTTAAAACAATCCCATCCCCTTTGGTTTTAGCTAGTTTGGATTTCTCTTTTTTGAAATTTAATAAATCGTAATTCAAAGAGTAATCTATAGTACTCCTCTCTCTTTCTCGCTCCCTCATATTATCTGTGAATGGGAAAGCAAACAGAAAATGAAGTTTTTGCTTAATGGCAAGTGGAAATGAGTGTTAAGCATGTATGATCTCTGAAGAGAAAAAGTGTCAGAAATTATCAGTACCCCCGCCACCGTAGGTCTCTCTCTTGTTAATTATATGAAACAAATCTTCGATGCTACAATCTAAGTTATATCCAGCAAGGGAGCTGAAATCTTTTCGAATGTTTTATTATGTCCCTATGCAGCCTTTCATTGTGACTATCATGTGAACTTTAAACATCTTGTATACAACATTATAGTTATTCTAACTCTTATAAGCTTCTTTTATTTTGTTTTTGTTTTTGTTTTTCCAGACCTTACTTGTTGTCAGAATGAAATTTGAAATATCCAATTAAATGGAATTTAAAGTATATTAAGTAATAGCCAGCATGCACAAGAACCATTGTAGCTCACATCGCACCTTGATACCAAGACAAAAATAAAATGGCTTTGCTTGTAGTTGTTGCCAATTTAGGAAATGGCATTTATAGAAACCTTGAAGAAACAGCTGTGATTTAGCAAAGATGACTCATTTGTTAATGCTGTAATAATTTGCATTCACTGACTTCATTAAGCCCCACTCATTCAATATAAAACGAGATGATATTTTGAGGCTTAAAAGTTTAAAGTCAAATCTGAAGCCAGCCGTAAATTATGGTTGCCCTGTATGTGTGTGAGGGGTTTAATAAATATGTGACATTAGAAATTTAATCTTATATTTCTCTTAGTTGAGAATTATGAGTGAATGTGCAATCAGTCATATATGTGGGGAATTTTGAAGGTTGAAAAGCAAGGACTGCATGGGGCTAGTCCTACTACTTATTAGATATACAGTTCCCTAGAGGAACTCCTTTCTTTGTAAAATGAAAAGAATCCTCGTAGTCACTCTATAGGATTGTTGTGAATATTAAATGAGATAAAACAAACATTTACCACATCTTCTGATATTAAAATGACCTAAAAAGCAAGTAGATTCTAATTTAAAACTCAAGTGAAATTAGCTAGAAAACAGAATACTGTGTACAAAGTTAGTTAATATCCTCAATCTAGGAAAAGGCTAGATACAGTGAGGTTAGAGTAGAATGATTCAACCAAAAAAAAAAATTATGACATTTTATCCCATTCAAATATTTGTAGTATGTACTTATTTAAACTTAACTGTGAATAAAATCTCATCCATACCGTTCTCACTGTCTGTAATAAATATTTAACTTTATGTAATTTCATAAAAGATAGAAATGAACCTCTTGTTGAGGATCTATACAAGTTAAACAGTCTGTCATACGGTAGTTTCAGAACAGATAGAGAAAAGATTAAATGACTGAATGGTCTCACAAGCCTCAATCACAAGAATCAAAAAGAGAATGAGATCCCTGGGCTTGACCAGGGGCAGTGGTAAAAGCAGAGCCAAGATCAAGCAGTTAAGGCAGACGTGAAGGACAGGAAAGGAGAAAAGAGACCAATAAAAAGGTATTGCACGGTGGCTCACGCCTGTAATCCTAGCACTCTGGGAGGCCGAGGTGGGTGGATCTTTCTGAGCTCAAGAGTTCAAGACCAGCCTGAGCAAGAGCGAGACTCCGTCTCTACCAAAAATAGAAAGAAACTAATTGGACAGCTAAAAATATATATAGAAAAAATTAGCCGGGCATGGTGGCTCATGCCTGTAGTCCCAGCTACTCAGGAGGCTGAGACAAAGGATTACTTGAGCCCAGGAGTTTGAGGTTGCTGTGAGCTAGGCTGATGCCACGGCACTCACCCCAGGCAAGAGAGTGAGATTCTGTCTAAAAAAAAAAAGGTATTGCAGCCACTGTCACAGAATAACTCTAAAACACCATCCAATGGGAAATTAGGACTTGTTTTGCACCATCCAATTGATCCTGATTTATATTTGTCATCTGTATTCAAATTCTTAGTGGGCCATGGATAGCACATTCAAGGCGCAGGTAAATTCTAGATACATTTACTAAGATAAACATTTTTTGAGGGGTTATTAATTTGGAGCTCAAAATTACCTAATTATTTTTCTACATCACAGGTTATTAACCTATAGTTTTCATTCTCCAGAAAGGTAAAGCTTAATATAGACCAAATCTGTCACTCAAGGAGGTAACATATAATGATGCCCAATAAAACAAGGCTTTCATATGTGTATGTCTATATGCGTGTGTGAGTATAAACAGGCATACTTGCTTGCCTTTTTAAGATCATCAGATGAGAGAACATGAGTAGCAAAATCTAAATCAGTTATATAAATGCAGTTTAACATTTTAAAAATTAAATTTGCTATATTTTTATTTTCTTGCAAAATAACATTGAATTCCTGAAGTAATTTTTTCCAATACATTCATAACCTTATAAAATATGCTAATCAATATTATAATAGTAAGTAAATTAAAGAACTAAAAAAATCAAAGAAATAAAAAAACATTTATGACATCCATTAGGAATCATTGAAGAGGTTTTAAAAATATCTAGGTATGATCACAGTAAGGTGTAGATCATGCAAATGTTACAGTGTGTGTGATTTTAAGTGTTGAGAATTAGCGTTGAGAATATCTATTTCATGTCACTCATATGAAAGCCAATGAAATATGGGAATTTTTGAAGTTTGTCACTTTTAGGATGACTATAGGTCCCAATCTGCCTGAGGTATCCCTTCTTTGAGCCAGTTGTCTCATTGCAATTATTAATGGCACTTTTACTCTTAAATTATTCTGATTCAGATAATTAATTATATAGTCATCATCAGTCATATGGGATCTGGTAACTGGAATTCAGCTGAAGCCAAATTAGCTTCAAAATTAGTAGAATTTCTCATTCCATTACAATCCAACCTAATAAAACTTCTGAAGATAAACTGTTCTAAAAGACATGAGCCATTGCTTCCAGGTGTTGTTTTCTAAACACTTTGTGCTAAATGACCCACAGTGAGCTGGCTTGGGGTTCAGTGCTGGCCTGGAAGGGATCCACATAGCTGTCACTATGCAACAAGTCCACATGGGCTTTTCTTCCTAATCCTTCTTCTCACTGGTAAGTTGCAAAGAGAACTTTGGGGAATTGCCTTGTTTGTATTTATTGACCATTTAAAAAATGAGTTATTGTTTAGAAAACATTACTCTTGTTAGATTTTTATTGTTTGGAGAGTTCCAGAACACTTTTAAACCACTTTTAGAAGAATAAAACAAAATGCAGTTCAGTGGTCATAAATTCAACCAGACAGGCAATGTACTGAGAAGGTAAAGAAAGAAAGGTTCAGTTGTAAAATGAAAATGTACATTTCAGCCGCAGGTAACTGCTGGATAGGATCACTATGATAAAATACTCCTTCTTTTTTTCCTTCTTTCTTTTTTTTTCCTCTTTCTTTCTTTCTTTTTTTTCTTTCTTCTTTCTTTTCCTCTTTTTTTTCTTTCATTCTTTCTCTCTTTCGATAGGAATGTTGGGGACAAAGATATTTAGATCATTTTTACATGATCATAGACCATTAACCTATAATTTTTAATCTCCAGGAAAATGAAGTTTTAATATAGGCACAAATTTATCCTCCAAGCATAACATGTTTCACCAAATGGACATGTTGCATTTAATCCATCCCTCAGAGTTCAACAAGACAAATGTTATTTCCAAGTTCCCAGAAACTAAAAGAAGGGGACTCTCACTTGCACTCTTCCTGATACAGAAGGGAACAGGTATACAGTATGTCTGTTCTCAAAGCTTGCTATGATGATTGCTTAGAATTGTAGATAGAGGGAAAAACTTTGGATCTGCCAAATAGACTAGGGCTAAAGAAATAATTGCATCATTTTATCATTATGGAACTATAAATAAATATTTGGTCAAGACGAGCTCAAATGGGTGTTTGCTTATGTATTTATTAAAAAGTGTTGGCATCGGCTATGTGCCAAGTACCACATAATGAATATAAATTGGTGAACAAAATGGACACGATTTCTGCCCCTAATGAAGGTTACAATCTAGTGGAATTTAATGGTGCTATCATCAGGCTTATTTGAAGAATTAAGTGAGATAATTTATGTAAAGCTCTATCCTAGTGCCTGGAACAATCTAAAAAGCTTTTGCTTGTCATATTATATTTCTAACAAAGTAAGTGAAAAATTGAGGCAAAAACAACTAGAGTTATATAATTTATATACTTTCTATCCATTCTCTATCAGTTACTCCATGCCAATGCAGGCTTGATTTCTCTGGAATTTGGGGAATAATTATTTACTGCATTATTATCTCTCATGAATTAAGGTAGTATTGTAAATTCCATGAAAGACCACCATGTACTGTCACAGGTTGGCACCTTGCTTTTGGATATCTGATTTTCATTTCTCTCTTAACAGTTACGGATTAATCTTTTTTAAACGTAGGAAATTAACACATGGGACCTACAAGTCATCATATTAGATCAAAACAATGTTGTAGCAAAAGTATAAGGGCAAAGATTTCACTAGATCTTTCTATTATTCCCATTTATTGGCCTCTCATATAGTATAATTTTGCTAATTGTGTTTCCTTGCTGCAAGCATAAATACATCATGGTATACGTGTATTAACAAAACAAATAAAGGTATCACTGAAGACTATTTTAAGTAAATTAATTAAAATATTTTAATTCATTAAAAAATTTTTACTAAAAATACATTTTTAAAATTAAATAATTGCCTTAAAATTCAGCATGATAATACTCCTATAGAATGATCTACTCTTCTAAACATGTATTGATGAAAAATTGTGAGTAAACTTTCATTCAACACTTTTGGATTTTGATACTGAAATGTGTATTTTATTCTCATGAGGAGATAATATGAAAGTGCTATTCACTAATGACATCTTCACTCTGTGACAGCAAAAGATGAATGGGTAATACAAAAAACTTTAGAGAAATCAAGTCTTTTGATGCCATATTGAATAAAAAAGCCCACTTTCAGAAAAATAATTTTAAAAACAATATTTTATACTACTGTAATATACAATATATGTAGAACCTAGAATATACATGTGTATATATATAACAATCTTATAATACATAGTATATGTGTATATATTTATATATATATTGATATATATTGATATATACATATATATCAGATAACAGAAACAATTATTTAGAAGAAAAAAGAGAAAAATATGCAACAAGGTTTTTGAGTACTCTACCCTGGATTCAAGCATGAAACCTGTTTTAACCGTAGCTTTTCTCTAATTCATTTTTCCTCTTGAATCTTACTTTTAACATGCATAAAACAATCAGGTTGGAATATTTATATGATTCTCAGAGTGGAGACTGTGTATACCCAACTCTGTGTTGAGAGATGATTCCCCATGGGTCTGGTGTTTATGCACTCTTCTAAACAGAGGGCACTGACAGATTTTCTCAAAGATGTTTGTCCAAAAGCCTTGGAAATATTAAGATAGTGACTCCTAGAGATATTTAGAGTTGTTTATCCCTGGACACATTTCAGGACAAAAAAGCTCAAGGCATCTTTCTCCCCTCCCAGAGACATTCCATGGTAAGACAATATTTCTCTTTCCGGAAGAGAGGAGAGGAGATTTTGCCAGAAGCCCTTATGTAAGAGCAGCATCTAAAAATCTCAGAGTTCCTTACATGTGTCAGATTCACTGTATGTGTAGCATCTACCTGGGCCAGTGTACACCCCAGCCCCTTGAGACCTGGGGGACACAACAAACTGATGGGAACATGCAGTTCATGTTGTCTATTATGCCGTGAGTAATAAGCTGTCTAAAACCATTAAGGTGAATTGTCTCCTCACTGACCAAATCTATGGAATTGGGACAAATCAGTCTAGTTGCTGCCCTAGCTGTTGCTGCTGTGGAACTGCTTGATCGCCTGACACTTTAAAGGCATAGCAAAATCACATGAGGAAATTTTCCCAAATGCCAATGCTCACCTGGATTCTTATATCGCCCATATTTTTTTGAGATATTGTCCTTGAGTAGCCACTGTTTCTGACAGGAAAACAAAAAGGGATGGGCAATGAGTGGTACTAGTTAATGGAAGTCATTTATAGTAAAAGTTGAAACAGAGGGTCAAAATTGAGATTACTATCCTTGAAAGCATACCATCTTTTTAAAGGGAAAGGGAAATGAGTTTAAAAATAGTCTATAGATAAAAAGGTAAATAGATTTAGATAAATAGATAATAAATACAAATTTAAATATATACATAAACACAAACATTAGAAATATCCTATAAGAATTAATGACATGTGATTTGTGTGTATCATGAATAAGAAAGAAGGAGAGGGTGAATAAAGATGTTTATAAAGAGCAACTAATTTACCAGGTTTAATGTGTGGAATGAAGAAAAGCTTTTTAGAGGTTTTAGCCTTTTATCTGTCTCATAGATGAGTAGGGGTTCAAAAGAAAATCAGTGGAGTTGCAAAGAAGAGCCAATACAATCAGATGAACAAGTTTCAGCAAAAGTATAGATTTCCCTGCTCTAAGAACTATGCATACTTCCATCTGACTAGAGCACATGGTAAAAAAGGAAAGGAGTATGATTAATTTAAAGACAAAAACTAACAAAAACTGTTTAAATAAATTACAATGATTTGGGGCATTAACGTACAAGGAATTGGAAATTGTAAGGTTTTAATGAGGAGAAACTCATTATCTGATCATATCTGGGTATCAGGGTGGAAATCTAATATTCACTGAAAAGTACAATGTAAACATTTAAGTCTTAACACAACTCTATGGGATAAATACCATAGCGTTCACTTTGTAGTGATAGAGAAACTGAGGCAAAGAGAAGTTAAGTAAAGCAGAACCAGTATTTAGTCCACAAGTAATGTTCCTTGGCACAGTACACTCTACTTTGTCATTCTGCTACAGAACGCTCACTGTTTGCCAGTACCATAGAGAGAAGGGACCAGAAGCAGACAGGACACCGCTTCAGTAGTTCAGAGGAGGTATGATAGGAATTTGCAGTTGTTTAGATACGGAATGAAGACAAAGAAAAAGCAGTTAGGATAACTTTCAGATTTGGGGATGGAGTAGTTCCTAGCTCTATGATTCTAAGATTTGAAAAGTAGTGCCATTTTTGTGTGAAAAAAATCAAGACTCAAAAGCAAATAGGATATGCTTTATAGAAAAATGATGGAAAATATATGTTGTTGCTATCATATATTTCTGAGCCAATGAGATGCATGGTAATTCATCATAGCTTTCTTTCTAAATCTTACACTAGTGTGTTGTTTTGTTTTTTATTTCAGCATATAATGTGGGTACAAATGTTTAGCTTACCTATATTGTCTTTGCCCTACCTGAGACAGAGCTTCAAGGATGTCCATCCCCCAGACGATGCACACTGTACCCATTAAGTGTGAATATACCCACCTAACTACCATTTGAACCAGCAATCCTATTACTGGGCATCTACACAAGGGAACAAAAGACATTCTATAAAACAGACATCTGCACTAGAACGTTTATAGCAACGCAATTCACAATTGCAAAGATGTGGAAATCCAATTCCATTGGATTGATGGGCAATTCCAAGTGCCCATCAATACATGAGCGAATTAATAAAATGTAGTATATTTTATATCCCCCTCCCACCTGCCCGACACACAGTGAATGTTACTACTATATGTGCACTTAAGTGTTTGTCAGTTAATACACAGTTTGATGATAAGTACATATGGTGCTTGTTTTTCCATTCTTATGATACTTCACTTAGTAGAATGGGCTCCAGCACTATCCAGTATAATATAGGAGGTGTTAGATCATCATTGTTTTCATGGCTGAGCTGTATTCCATGGTATACATACACCACATTTTATTACTCCACTCATGTATTATTGGGCACTTGAGTTGTTTCCACATCTTTGCAATTGTGAATTGTGCTGCTATAAACATTCTAGTGCAGGTATCTTTTTTATAGAATGTCTTTTTTTCCTTTGGGTAGATGCCCAGTAATGGGATTGCTGGATCAAATTGTAGTTCTACTTGTAGCTCTTTGAGATATCTCCATATTACTTTTCACAGAGGTTATACTAGTTTGCAGTCCCATCAGCAGTGTATGAATGTTCTTGTCTCTCCTCATCCACGGCGACATTTGTTGTTTTGGGGCTTTTTGATAAAGGCCATTCTAACTGGAGGCAAGTGATATCTCATTGTGGTTTTGATTTACATTTCCCTGATGATTAGAGATGTTGAGCATTTTTCATGTGTTTGCAAGCCATTAGTCTATCTTCTTTTGAAAAGTTTCTGTTCATGTCCTTTGCCCATTTTTTTTGTTTGATTTTTTCTTGCTGATTTTCTTGAGTTCTATATAGATTCTACTTATCATCTCTTTATCGTATGTGTGGCATGTGAATATTTTCTCCCATTCTGTTTGTCTTTTTGCCCTCGTGATAGTTCCCTTCACTGTGTAGAAGCTTTTTAATTTAATCAGGCCTCATTTATTTATTTTTGTTGTTACTGTGATTACCTTTGGGGTCTTATTCATAAATTCTTTCCCTAGGCCAATGTCTAGGAGAGTTTTTCTAACATTTTCTTCTAGAATTTTTATAGCTTCATACCTTAGGTTTATGACTATTATCCATTATGAGTTGATTTTTGTGAGAGGTGAAAGGTGAGTATCCTGTTTCAGACTTCTACATGTGGCTATCAAGTTTTCCCAGCACCATTTATTGAATAAGGATTCTTTTCCCCAGTGTATGTTTTTGTCTGCTTTGTCAAAGATTAGATGGCTATATTAGGATGGTTTTATATCTGGGTTCTCAGTTCTGTTCCATTGGTCTATGTCTCTGTTTTTATACCAGTTATAATGTCATATCTAGAAAACTCCAAAGATTCTTCCATAAGACTACTGGAATTAATAAATTCAGCAAAGTCTCAGGTTACAAAACCAATGTACACAAATCAGTAGCATTCCTATACGCCAACAACAGTCAAACTGAGAACCAAATCAAAAACTCAATACCCTTCACAATAGCAACAAAGAAAATAAAATACCTAGGAATATATTTAAGTAAGTAGATGAAAGCCCTCTACAGGGGGAACTATGAAACACTGAGGAAGGAAATAGCAGAGGACGTAAGCAGTTGGAAAACCATATCATGTTCATGGGTCAGCAGAATCAACATTATTAAAATGTTTATGCTACCCAAATTCAGTGCAATAGAGATTCAGTGCAATCCCTATTAAAATACCAACATCATTTTTTTGCAGATCTAGAAAAAATAATTCTACATGTCCTATGGAACCAAAGAAGACCCATATAGCAAAAGCAATCTTAAGCAAAAAGAACAAACTGGGAGGCATTCATTTACCAGACTTCAAGCTATACCACAAGGCTATAGTAACTTAAACTAATGTTCTTAAACTGGTTTTCACTCTCACAATGAACACAATTTGCCATTACTATTTAGTGCTATGTCTTTTATCATTGTTAACAATATTAACTAATGAGATAAGCTTAAAGAAAGACCAATTTTATAAATTTCTCTTTAAAAGTCTAAAAATACATTTATGAATATCCCACTGATTTCACTTGTATCGTCTAACTCAATTCCTAAAATGTTCAAGTGAGATGGAAACTATTATTCCCATTTTACAGAAAAGGGAATTGAAGCTTAGATAGATAAGATAACTTGCCAAGATGATCTAAATAGAAAGCTTCAAAGCTGGAATTCACATTTATATAGTCTGCCTCCAGAGTAGGGACATTTTGGCATGAAATTATATTGCCTAAAAAGAAGATCAAATAAATTTAAAAGGCAAGTAAACTGATCGGCCATCAACATTTTGGATTATATATAAATATACCAGTTCTTAACTGTCCTATTAAGTCAGAGATCTCAATTTAACCTGGTCTCAGGGAAGGAAATTGTGCGAGTTTGAAATGGTAATGAAGGACATTTCTTTCAGGCGCAAACCCACAGCAGCTAATGAAATTCAGATAATCCTATATGACCATAATAAAAATACTTCTGTGCCATACTTCTGTGTTCCAGTTGGTCTGCTTCTTGAATAATACATATGGCCTATGGTCAAAATCAGAACAAAATATCATGTTGTGATAGTTTTCTGTTTTGTTTTGTTTTGTTTTGTTTTTTGCATGACTTTTAAAGAGGCAAGAAGATAGCGATAAACATATAAAGAATGTAGAGAAAGTTCATGTCAAAGGATATCCACAAATCTCATTAAACTGGAAAATAATTTCAATGTAAACCTAATGGAATAACATATGAACATTATAACTGGCTCAGATGCAACAGCTTGTTGGCCAGCTATAGAAAATGATCAGGTTCATTTTAGTGTGTAGCTTGTGTTCCTACCCTAGAAATAAGCATGAACCAGATGGAATGTAACCATCAGTTAGGCCTGTAGGGTTTATATCCTACTAAACTACTATTGAATTTTTCTCTCTTTTCCCTTTGTGGATATCCAATATTTGAAATTTCTTCAAGTATTCCAATTTCTTAAAATAGCCTTAGTATTTTAAAGTCAAAACTAAAGTAAAACTCTAAAAAAAATCTCAACAATGTCAATAATTTTTCACTTTTATTATATAAAATTATTATGTATTTACCAATAGAAATATAATAATTGCTTTCTATATATGTATTCACTTGCACTAGTTAAGCAAATACAGTATTATTTCTTTCAAATATATGATAATAAATTTCACACTTTGGGTGAACAAATGAACAAACAAAAAAGATATCTAGATTAAACATGACATCAAATCTAATACGTACTTCTTTCTAGTTATTAGCAACTATGGGGATATTAGATCATCACAGAGGCTTCTCAATATAAGAAATAAAATCAAGTAATAGTATCAAAATACCAATTAATATCTTAAGTGCAATATAAAAGAAAATAATTCAACTAGGAAAATACAAGAGTGAAATGATGATCCTAATGGAATTCTTGTACATGTAGGGTGCTAAGCCAGTGACATTTCCTAACCAGAAGGCAGCTTGAGTATTATTGCAAACGAGCTAAAGGAAGGGCCACCCACTGAGCCTACAGAAAAGAAAGATCAATATTTTCTCCACTGGATAGCTCCAAAAAACAACAGAAAGATTCTGAGAATATAGTATGCCTTCGCCTTTATAAAAGAAGTTAGAAGCGTATTACAAAACCCAATCCTTCCATAATATCTCATTATTGAACACAACCATGCTTTACTTTTCATGAGCGATGAATATTCCAACTCTGTAAGACAATATTGATGAGCATTGGAATGCAAATCTCCCCTGCTCACACCAAGTAATTTACTGACAGAAAGGTAATATGCCCACAGCTCTGCAAAATTATGCTATTATCATATATATTAATACAAAAGTCATGTTCTCTAAAAGGAAATGTATGATGATTTTCTTTAAAATCTGGGGGTTTATCCTGTAAATCTGTGTGATATTCAGCACATCTTACTGTGTCAAGGGTCCCTATAATCATGCTCAAACTCAATGATTCAGTGGCAGCATGCATAGGACTCGGAAGCTCTTATACTCATGACTTTGCTTTATTACAGCAAACGGATATAGAAAAAAATAAGCAAAGGAAGTACGCACATGGGACAAAGTCCAGGAGGAATCGAGTGCAAGTTTCCAGGTGTTCCCTCTCAGTGGAGTTGCATAGGGATGTGCTTAATTCTCTCAGCAATGATGTGCGACAATACACATGAAGTGATGCCAATGGGGAAAGCTCACCCAAGCTTTGATGTGTAGGGACTTTTATTGAGGATCAGTGATATAGGCATGGGGCACTCGCCTTACTTGATTACTCATATTCCAGCCCTACAGTCCCAACCTCAGCCTTCTTCCCAGCAAAAACAGAAAAAGACCTTCATCATAAGTCACATTATCAGGATAACTGATACAACAGAGTAGCCCAAGGCATCGAAGATACAAAAATGCTTTTATAAGGCAAAATATTCCAAGGACTCAGAGATTATCTCTCAGGAGTCTGCCAAGGGCCAGTTCTGAAGACAGATCTTCCTACCGAGAATGTGTAGGATTTGAGCAACCCAGATGTGCTGAATAGACTTTTCTGCTCACTTACATTCTATTGAGTATATTTCTTTGCAACGAATAGATATAGGAATAATAATATTTAAGTTATCTACTCCATAAGTTATTTTGAGAATTAATTTTGATGAGCCACGTGAAAATCCCAAACACATTTCTAGCTATTATTATTGGCATAATAATATGGTTGATTAATCAATAAAAACAAATGGGTAATGTGACTTCCTTACAGCATCTAGAAGATATTATGTGGATATTCAACAATTAACTCTGTTTTTATACATGAAAATAAATGGAGACAATTTTGCTTGACAATGAGCATTGTTTTCACAATATGTTCTCCAATTAAAAAGGTAATGAGCTGATATTAATTTTCCTAATATTCCCAATAAATTACATTGACAATGAACCAATTTTACAATATGGTATATTTTATGTACATATATTTTGAAAGGAATACTACATATTAAAAAATGATAGGCAAATAATGATATTACCATTTTAAAGTAATCTGTTTCTTACAAGAGACAATGATTGTAACTGGGATTTAAGCTTCATTTATCTCAATGAAATACTGTGGGATTAGGGGCACATCTTACTGTGTTTTTCTAACCCCAATCTCCATCACAGCTCTTGCCAAAAATAGCAAATACAGTTAATGCATTTTATTCACTAATTTCCAAAGGTGAATCTTTACACTGGGTAATTTACACATACTAGGCACTGAATAAGTATTTAGACTTTTAGTAGACACTTCTTAATGGGGGCTGTCCACATTATTATGAAGCTTTTCCTAAATTTTGCTGGTTTACTGATAGCGAAATTAAAAATACAAAACTCTACAACTGAATTGCCCAGCCACCATTGCACCAAGGTTGTGCACTCATTACATAGCTTCTGTTAATCAGATACACCTACATGAAACTTAAATTTGAAATTAAGTTACCTGGAGAAAGAGATCACACTGTGAGATATTTATTTTGGTAGTGTGAAATTTGGTAGAGGCAGTGGGATTCTAGAATTATAAGCCATGTCAGTAATGTGTATATTCAACAGCTTGTTGCTTGTGGCAAAGGTGGAGAAGTTCTGAAGGTGGCAGCTCTCATGATGCTTTCCTGATTTGGGTGCTTTCTAGTAATGGAAGCAACTTTGGCAGGCCACTTTGGGGACATGGTTATGGTAGTTATTCCTGGAAATTCTCCTAGAGTCTTTTTCTTCAGTCCTTCCAAAAATTCCATGAAGGAGACCTTTTAACAAATCTCTTTTTAATTAAACCAATTAGAGCTGATCTTTCAGTAGTGAAAATAAAGGAAAAAAGAGAAGAGTAGTGTGCCTAAGAATAGTCAGTTTATGACATCATTAAGTTACTGTATCAAGTTCCACTTCTGTCACTAATTCTCATTCCTTAGGAAAGCTTTTCCCCTTATGACTCAGCTTTGTCATCTCTAATAAATAGCCCATGAAGCATTTTTTATGACAATAATGCATATTAAGCTTTTATTGCATTGCCTGACAATAATAATTGCTGTTGGTGCTGCTACTAATGACACGTCACCCAATCATCCAATTCCTGCATTAAGTACCATAGATAAGAGGTGAGTATTTAGGCTTAGAAAAGTCAACTTTGTTCTTTAAGTATTACTTATATATTAGGCAATATCTTATTAGAGGATGTACTTGAGCTGTTAGAATACTGAATGCAATATATGAAGATTTACTTTTCTTCTTAAGGCTCTATACTGTATGTCTCATTTTTTTGAAGCAGTCATGCTACTTACCATTAAAAAATAATTTTTCTATAGAATGTCTTTTTTTCCAATGTGGACATGCCCACTAATGTATTGCTGGATAGAATGTTAGTTCTACTTTTAGCTCTTTGAAGTATCTCCATATTATTTTCACAGAGGTTGCACTAGTTTGCAGTCCCACCTGCAGCGTATGAGTGCCCTTATCTCTCTGTATCCACACTAAGATTTATTGTTTTGGGGCTTTTCAATAAAGGCCATTCTCACAGAAGATAAGTGATATCTCATTGTGGTTTCAATTTGCATTTCCCTGATGATTAGAAATGTTGAGCACTTTTTCATATGTTTTTAGACATTAGTCTGTCTTCTTTTGAAAAGTTTCTGTTAATGTCCTTAGCCCTCTTTTTGATAGGGTTGTTTAACTTTTCCTTGCTGATTTTTCTGAGTTCTATATAGATTCTAGCTATCAGCCCTTTATTGGATGTGTAGCATGAGAATATTTTCTCCCATTCTCTAGGTTGTCTGTTTGTTCTTGTGATAGTCCCCTTGGCTGTGCAGAAGCTTTTTAATTTAATCAGGTCCCTTTATTTACTTCTGTTGTTGCTGTGATTGCCTTTGGGATTTTCTTCATATTCTTTCCCTAGGCCAATGACTATGAGACTTCTTCCAACATTTTCTTCTAGAATTCATATAGTTTCATGCTCTAAGTCTATTATCCATTGTGCATTGATTTTTGTGAGAGGTGACAGGTGAGGATCCTGTTTCAGTCTTCTACATGTGGCTATACATGTTTTTCCAGCACAATTTATTGAATAAGGATTCTTTTTCCCAGTGTATATTTTTGTCTGCTTTGTCAAATATTAGATGGCTATATGAGGATGGCTTTGTATCTGGGGTTCTCAGTTATGTTCCATTGGTCTATGTCTCTGTTCTTGTGCCAATACCATGCTGTTTTAGTTTCTATAGCCTTGTAGTATAGTTTGAAGTCTGGTAAACAGATGCCTCCCAATTTGTTCTTTTTGCTTAAGATTGCTTTTGTTATATGGATCTTCTCTGGTTCCACAGGACCTGTAGAATTATTTTTTCTAGATCTGCAAAAAATGATGTTGGCACTTTAATAGGGATTGCACTGAATCTGTAGATCACTTTGAGTAGCACAGACATTTTAACAATGTTGATTCTGCTGACCCATGAACATGATATGGTTTTCCATCTGTTTACATCCTCTGCTATTTCCTTCCTCAGTGTTTCATAGTTCCCCCTGTAGAGGTCTTTCACCTCCTTATTTAAATATTCTCTTAGGTATTATATTTTCTTTATTGCTATTGCAAGAGGTATTGAGTCTTTGATTTGGTTCTCAGTTTGACTGTTGTTGGCGTATAGGAATGCTACTGATTTGTGTACATTGATTTTGTAACCTGAGACTTTGCTGAATTTGTTTATGAATTCCAGTAGTCTTATGGCAGAATCTTTGGGGTTTTCTAGATATAAGATTATGTCATCAGCAAAGAGTGGTAGCCTTACCTCTTCTGCCCTCATTTGGATGCCCTTGATTTTCTTCTCTTGTCTGATTGCTCTGGATAGGACTTCCAGCAGTATATTTAACAGAAGTGATGATAGAGGCCAATCTTGTCTGGTTTCAGTTCTAAGCAGAAATGCTTCCAATTTTTCTCCGTTCAATATGATTCTGGCTATGGGCTCGTCATATATGGTTTTTATCATTTTTTTGGTAAGTCCTGTCTATGCCTAGTTTTTTAAGTGTTCTTACCATAAAAGGGTGCTGAATTTTGTCAAATGTTTTTTCTGCGTCTATTGAGAGAAGCATATTATCTTTGTTTTTACTTCTATTTATGTGGTGAATTACATTTATAGATTTGTGTATGTTGAATTATCCCTGCAACTCTGGGATGGAGCTCACTTGGTCGTAATGGATTATTTTTTTGATAATCACCTGAATTCGGTTTGCTAGCATTTTGCTGAGAATTTTTGCATCTATAGTCATAAGTGATATTGGTCTGTAATTTTCTTGTTTTGTTGCATCCTTTTCTGGTTGGTTTTGGTATCATGGTGATGTTGGCTTCATAAAACTTGTTGGGGAGGATTCGTTCCTTCTCAATGCTGTGGAATAATTTCTTCAGGATAGGCACCAGTTCTTCTTTGTAGATCTGGTAAAATTGGGTGTGAGTCTATCTGGTGAAGGACTTTGCTTTTTAGGAAGGTTTTTTATTGCTGCTTTAATTTCAGTACTCAATATTGGTCTATTTAGGAATTCTATTTCTAAAGACATCTGCACTGGAATGGTTTATAGCAGCACAATTCACATTTACAAAGATGTGGAAACAACCTAAGAACCCATCAATACATAAGTAGATTAATTTTATTAAATGTGGTATATGTATACCATGGAATTCTACTCAGCCATAAAAAACAATGGTGATCTAGCACCTCTTGTATTTATCCTGGATAGAGCTGGAGCCCATTCTACTAAGTGAAGTATCACAAGAACGGGAAAAAAAGTACCACATGTACTCACCATCAAATTGGTATTAACTGATCAACACTTATGTGCATATATGGTAGTAACATTCATCGGATGTCAGGCAGATGGGAGTGGGGAGGAGGGGATGGGTATATTCATACCTAATGGGTGTGGTGTGCACCATCTGGTGGATGGACATACTCAATCTCTGCCTCTGGTTGGGTAAAGGCAATATATGTAACCTAAACATTTGTACCCTTATAATATGTTGAAATAAAAATTTAAAAAATGATTTTTCTGGATTACATTCCTGACATTTTTCAGCGTTCACCTCAGTCAATTTAGCATAAGGTGCATCCAATATCAACTAAATATCTTCTCCAAAGAAATTGCAAAACTGAATATCAATTATTTGAATTAGTTTGTCAGTAAGTTCTTCTCAAATATTCAAGATGCAAAGAAAATTATGTAAATATTTTCCTAGCTGAGTTACAATACAATAGGTGATGAAAAGAGTCTACAAACCCATAAAAATCAGAAACACATGTACACAGGCATGTGTATGTGTGTACAGTACACACAGACACACAGACACACACACACACACACACAGAGTCATATAAGGCAGATGAGGGGGAAAATGGGGCTGAACTAAATTATTTATAAAGTCTCTTCGACTACTGATAGTCTAAAAGCCCATGAATCTGTGAAACAGGAAAATGGATAAAGTTAATTAGGACCAGTTTCCTAGTGAGCTTTGGGTTAGATATAAAGGAAAGGAGAAAGGCAGTAAGGCTAGCCAGCTGGAAAGAAAAGTGGCCACATATGGTGGCACATCAAAATAAGCATTTACATACTAAGCCTAGCCTCTGCTTCCTGAAGTCATATTATGCAAAGGCATAGTTGTCCATCTCCTAATAAAATATAAATATTAAATAAGTTATTTCTGCTGCCCTAGTAAGTACTTTTCATCATGTTCAGGAAGAGTTGCTTACTAGTCATCACTTCCTTGCTTTGCTGACATTTCAGGGTGAATGCAGTCATTTCAAGGTTCACTCCTGGTTGCTTCACCCTGGCAGTGAACATTTGCAACACATGCTGATGACAACACATGCTGTCTCTATCCAACTTTGTACATTTCACACTGTGAAATGCTGTTGTATTATCATTTTCTTTCATGCTACACTAATGAGCATGTGAAGTATCAGTCTTTGAAGACACATTTTTTGTTCGTTTGTTTGTTCCCAGAGTCTATTTCAGACTGTTAAGCTAGTCTGTACAGAACTGGAAAGTTTTCTTATGATAAGGAAAGTTGAATGAGGCTTGCCATTTCAAGAGTACTTCATAGATATTCTATATGCTAAAAATATGTGATTTCCTAATTGTACATCATTGGGTTATAGTATTTCTGTATAAATGTTCAAATAACATTTCTGACTGTAGCAATGGTAACTCACTGAATAAGAGATAAAAAAGCATTTGTTTCAAGTGAATTCAGTTAAGCAGATAAAAGCTGTTTTTTTCTCCTCTTTGGATGGATCATGTCAAATTTACTCAAGTAATATAATTTGAAAGTTGTTTTTTTTAAGTTAGTGTAAATAAAGAGTCATAAAATCTTTTAACTGATTATAAGCCACAAGTAAGAGAGAAGAAAAAAAATCTATTGAGAATTATCAAATTAGTAAAAATCAGTTAATATAATGGTAATGTTATTTAACTTATATTTTCTTTAAAGCAACTATAAATTCTAGTCTTTCCACATGTTACACACAAGTTGCATATTCACTCTGAAAAATATGAAATTTAGATCCTAGTCAAAATATTTATGGATAGTTTATGCAACACTCAGTGTGGGAGACTGATTATTACTCCAGTGGTTCTTGTTTCTTGCTCCTTGTTTCTATGTCAGAGAGTCATGAAAATTTAGAGCCAAAATAATTCTTAGCATTTATATAACCACATTGTATAAATTATAAAACTTAGAATTTAAGTGACTTATTTAACATTACAACTAGAAGTTATAAACTGAAGAAAAGCAGAATATCAAAACTATTCAAGATATTTTCTAAGGTGCAATTTTGCCTCACAAGATGAACTTACTCAAATTGATGTATTGTCTGTCCAAGGAAAATTTTTCTTAGTCTCATAATTTTTCTTAATCAAGTTTTCTTTTACCTACATAGCAAAAAAAAATTGTGTTGCTTATATGTAAAATAAACTATAGTTCTTGGTTATTGAAGTTTTGATATTTATGTCTTATAATTATAAGCTGGAGTAAATCAAGATCAAATTTGACCCTAGAAAAATTTTCTCAATGTCCTTTGCCAAGTATAGTTGCTAAACTACGGTAGCCATTTTATTCCTTCCACCAAGGGAGACTTGGTCCTATTTGAAAACAAATGTAGGTTGACATCCTAAGAATCTAAAAGCAAAATAAACAATTTAACCTGAACTTCTATTGAGTTGGTAGGTATATTAATTAGGCATTAAAATGTTAAAATATTACCACAAACTTAGAGACTTAAAACAGCACACATTATCTCACAGCTTCTGAGGATGAGGAGTCTGAGCATCCTCTGCTTTTAGGAACTCACAAAACTACAATCAAGATATCAGCCAGGGCTGTGTTCCCTTCTGAGACTCAACTAAAGAGGACTTCACTGACATGCTTGCATGATTGTTGGCATCCTTTATTTCTTTGTGAGCTGTTGGACTCAGTTTCTTCCTGTCTGTCAGCAAGGGCTGAAGGCAGCCCTCAGTTCTTGCCACATGAGCCTTTCCAACATGACTCCTTGCTTCTTAAATCCAGTAAGGGAAACTGTCTCCTTGAAATGTTTGCATTACAATGTAGGGTGAACAATTACACAAATATAACACATATATGTAATATATATATATATATATGTATCAAAAATTTAGACTATTTAGCATTTTCCAAGTCTTCCCCAAAGGTATTTATAGCCTATTGCCTGGGTTTTTGTGCACCGATTAAAAGAAAGGAATCAGACCTTTCAGGACTACTGGATACTGGTTCTGAACTGACACTGAATCCGGGAGACCCAAAATGTCACCATAATCCACCAGTCAGAGTAGAGAGTTGTGGAGGTGAAGTGATCAATGGAATTTTAGCTCAAGTCCATTTTACACTGTGTCCAGCGGGTCCCCAGACTCATCTTGTGGTTATTTTCTCAGTTCCAGAATGTACAATTGGAATAGATATATTCAACAGCTGGAAGAATCCCTACACCATTTCCCTGACCTATGGAGTGAAGGCTATAATAGTGGGAAAGGCCAAGTGGAAGCCATTAGAATTATACCTAGTTATTATTTTCCCATACTTCAGCAATACTGAATTCTTGAAGGCATTGTGAAAATTAGTACCACCATCAAGGACCTGAAGATTGAAGGTGTTGGGATTCCCATAACATCCCCATTCGTTTGGCCTATGCAGAAGAAAGATGGATCTTGGAGAATGAAAGTGGATTATCAAAAGCTTAACCAAGTGGTGACTGTAGCACAACTGCATCTGCTATACCAAATGTGGCTTCGTTGCTTGAACAAATTAACACATCCCTGATACCTGGTATGGAACTGTAGATCTGGAAAATGTCCATTTCCCCAACCCTGTCCATAAGTTACACAAGAAGCAGTTTTATTTCATCTGACAAGGCCAGCCATACACCTGCACTGTCCTACCTCATAAGGTACATCAACTCTCCAGCCCTATATCTTAATTTAGTTCTTGGGTATTTTGATCACCTTTCCCTTTCACAAGATATCACATTGGTCCATTACATCGACGACATCATGCTGATTAGAATTAGAGAGAAAGAAATAACAATTATTCTAAACTTATCGATAAGGCATTTGCATGACAGAGGTTGGAAAATAAATTGAACAAAATTTCAAGGGCATTAACCTCAGTGAAACTTCTAGTTGCCCAGTGTTGTGGGGCATGTAGAGATATCCCTTCTTAAGTGAATGATAAGTTATTGCATCTGACACCTCCTACATACAAAAATAGAAGCACAGCACTTAGTGGGCCTCTTTTAATTTTGAATGCCCTGTATTCTTCATTTGGATGTTACTCTGGCCCATTCACTGATTGACCCAAAAATCTGCTAGTTTTGAGTAGAGCCCAGAACAAGAGAACATTCTGCAACAGGTCCAGAAGTTGTGCATGCTGGTCTGTCATTTATGCCATATGGTCCAGCAGATCCAATGGTACTTGAAATGTCAATGGAAGAGAGTGATGCTGTTTGGATTCTTTTGCAGGTTCCTATAAGTCAATCACAACACAAGCCTTTAGGATTTTGGAGAAATGCCCTGCAATTCTCTCTCTTTTTTTTTTTTTTTAGAAACAGCTCTTAGTTTGCTACTGAGTCTTAGTAGAGGCTGAACAATTAACTATGGACCACCATGTTACCATGTGACTGACTTAAGCTGTATCTCATGAATTCAGTGTTATCCAACCCACCAAGCCATAATTTTGAGTGTGCACAGCAGCACTCCATCATCAAATAGAAGTGGTACATATGTGGTTGGGCCAAGTCAGATCCTAAAGGCACACATAAATTACCTGAAGAAGTAGCTCAAATGTCCATGGTCCCCATATCTGCTACACTGCTTTCTCTCTCCTTGCTTGCACTTACAGGCTCCTGGGGAGTTTCTCACAGTCAATTGACAGAGAAAGAACAGACTTGGACCTGATTGACAGATGATTCTGCTTACTATGTAGGCCCTACAAAAAAGTAGACAACTATAGAACTACAGACCCGTTGGGGACATTCCTGAAAGACAACATGAAGGAAAATCCTTCCAGTGTGCAGAATCAAGCAGTGCACCTAGTTGTTCAGTATGTTTAGAAGGAGAAATGGCCAGATATGCAATTATATACTGATTTACAGGCTGTGACCAATAGTTTGGATGGATAGTCAGAGGCTTGGAAAGAACATGATTGGAAAATTTATTACAAGAATGTTTGAGGAAGAGTTATGTGGATTGACATCTCTGAATGGGCAAAAAATGTGAAGATACTTGTGCCCCCTGTGAATGCTCACCAAATGACCTCAGAAGAGGAGGATTTTAATAATCAAGTTCAAAGAATAACCTGTTCAGTGAATACCAGTCAGCCTTTTTCCCCGGACACCTCTGTCTTTGCCCAATGGGATCATGGACAGAGTAGCAATGGTGAGAGGGATGGACATTATGTATAGGCTCAGCAACACAAACTTCTATTCCTGAGGGCAGACCTGGTTACAGCTCCTGGTGAGTGCCCAATCTGCTAGCAGCAAAGACCAATGCTAAGGCTCCAATATAGCATCATTCTATGGATTGATCAGACAGCTACCTGGTGGCACATTGATTACATTGGACACTTCCATAATGTAAGAGTCAGGACTTTGTTTTTACTGGAATAGGCACTCTGGATACAATTTATCTTCCCTGCATGCAACGCTTCTGCCAAAACTACTGTCCATGGACTTAAAGAATGCCTCATCCACCATCACAGTGTATAGGTATTACTTCTGACATCTAGGGACTCAATTCACAGCAAATTAAGTGTGGCAGTGGGCCCATGCTCATGGAATTCACTGATCTTATCATATTCTCTACCATCATGAAACAGCTACTTTGATAGAACAGTGGAATGTTCTCTTGAAGACTCAGTAATAGTACCAGTTGGATGGTAATAGCATGCATGGCTTGAGTGAGGTTCTTCAGAGGTTATATATGCTCTGAATCAGCATTTAATATATGATGTTATTACTCCCATACCCAGGATTCACAGGTCCAGGAATCATGGTAGAAATTGTTACAACACCAATGACTATTACCCTTAGTGGCCCACTAACAAAAGTTATGCTTCCTCTTCCCATGACTTTATACTATGCTGGCCTACACATCTTGTTCCAGAGAGAGAAATTTTTCTACCAGGAGACAAGACAATTTCATTTAACTGGAAATTAAGACCAATAGTTGGCCATCTCGGGCTCCTCATGACTCTAACTTAATAGGCAAAGAGGGGGGGTTACTGTGCTGGTTGTGTTGGTTGATTCTGATAAAAAGGGAAAGTTGGACTACTACTCCGCAATAAAGGTAAGAAAGAGCATGTCTGGAATATAGGAGATCCCTTAGGGCAACACTTAGTATTACCAGGCAGGACCATTGATGGCCAAGACCTTTCAGGAATGAAGGTTTGGGGTCACCCCACCGTGGGTAAAGAACCATGGCCAGCTGAGATGCTTGCTTAAAGCAAAGGGAAGACAGAATTGGTTAGTGGAAGAAGGGAGTTATAAATACCAGCTAAAACTACATGGCCAGTTACAGAAATGAGGACTATGCTTGTAATGTGTATCCCTTCCTATCTTATCTTATTATGAATATGTTTTTGTGTGTATCTCAAATTTCTTTATTTTCTTCCCTCTTTTATTTCCTTATCATATCATTTAACATAAGATATACTGACTTTATATCATAGTATTTAAATATTGTTAATTTTACATCATAGTATGTAAGGTATGGGGTATCAAGGAGAAGATTAAACATCACTCAAGGACTTTACCTCCTATTCTGGGGAAGGAGTTACTGCATTTTAGTTTGTCAGCAGGACAGTTATAACATGGAATATTATTAAGCACTAAAAATCAATGAGCTATTATACCATGAAAAGACATGGAAGAAATGTAAATGCAGGCTATTAAATGGAAAAAATCCAATTAGAAAAGACTACATACTGTATGGTTCCAAGAACATGAAATTCTAGAAAGTCAAAACTATGGAGACAGTAAAAAGATGAGTGGTTGCCAGGGGCTTGTGTGAGGAATGAGTGGACAGGCACAAAGGATTTTTAGCACAGAGAAACTATTCTGTGTAACACTATAATACAATGATGAATACATGCATTACATGTTTGTCAAACTCATAGAATGTACAACGTCAAGAGTGAACTCTAATGTATGCTTTGGACTTTGGTGATAATGATATATAGATATAGGTTCATCGATTATAACAAATGTATCACTCTGGTGCCATATGTCAACAGTAGGGAAGGTTATGTGTGTGGGTAGAGGAAAGGGGATATATGAGAAGTCTCTGTGCTTTCTGCTCAATTTTGCTGTGAACCTAATACTACTTTAAAAAATAAAGCTTATTAATTTTTTTAAAAAAGTGATTTGACTGTACTTTCCTAATGAGATATATTATAAGGACGAGAAGAACTGCAATAAATATTTAAAAATAAAAGTAAACTACCATTTGATCCAGCAATCCCACTACTGGGTATCTACTCAAAGGAAAAAAAAATACATTCTATAAAAAATACATCTGTACTTGAATGATTATAGCAACACAATTCACATTTGCAAAGATGTTGAAATAACCCAAGTGTCCACCAATACATAAGTAGATTAATAAAATGTGGTATATGTGTACCATGGAGTACTACTCAGCCATAAAAAAATCGCAAACTACCTATTGTATTATCCTGGATGGAGCTGGAGCCCATTCTTCTAAGTATTACAAGAATGGAAAAATAAGCATCATATATACTCATCATTAAATTGGTAATAATTTATCAACACTAATGTGCATATATGGGAAGTAACATGCATAGGGTGTTGGGCAGATGGGAGAGAGGAGAAGGGGTGGGTAAATTCACACCTAATAGATGCAGTGCAAGCTATCTGGGGACTGGGCACTCTTGTAGTTCTGACTCAGGTGGTGCAAAGGCAATTTATGTAACCAAAACATTTGTACCCCCATCATACTCTGAAATTAAAAGCAAAAAACCAATTATCTCACTGGTGACTCAAGTATGAAGAGTTGAATAAGAAACCAGTGCCCCTCTCCAAGTACTAACCAGGCCCGACCCTGCTTAGCTTTGAGATCAGAAGAAATCAGGCACGTTCAGGGTGATACGGCCATATATTCACACCTAATGGGTGAGGTGCACACTGTCTGGGAGATGGACACACTTGAAGCTCTGACTCGGGCGAGGCAAAGGCAATATGTAACCCAAACATTTGTACCCCTGTAATATGCTGAAATAAAATAAATTAAATTAAATAATAAAATAAAAATATATATGAAAGAAACCAGTCCCTATGACTGTTGCTATGAATATAGCACTATACATTTAAAACTCCTTCTACATTATTTCCTTTCCAAAATATAAACCTAGGACTCCTATTGTGTATCTGTGAAACTGTTGTCTCAAACTTTTGTTTCATTCCTCTGTGATATACTTTAGATCCTGAAGCATGCTCTTTCATCTTTTTGAACCTGTCATTATAATATCTATTTTGCGGTAAATCTGGACTGATAAAAATCTCCAGAATGAAAAAAATAAATAAAAATAAAATAGATTTAATAATCGCATTCTTGTTGATAGGGTTGGGATAGTGATTCTAAAGATAAGTATGTATTTGGGAATGAAGAGAATGTATAGTCACACTAATGCAGTTGGTAATAGGGATTACTATTGTGAGAAAAATAAGATAAAAAGTACAATAAAGTTTATAAATTTAAAATTCATAAAACACACAGCCCTCAATTTGAATATGAAATATCAGTTTAAACCTAAAGTATTTTATCTTTTAAAAATATAAATCTAACTTTGTCTACTGAAAGGATCTATAATCACTGACCAAACCAGTAGCAATGAGTACCCCTAAAACTCAATTCCTTCTATAAATACCACTTTACTATAAATGGTTCCTTGGTATGATGGTTAGTTTCATGTGTCAACTTGGCTAGGCAATAGTAGCCAGTTATTCAATTGAGCACTAATCTAGGTGATGCTGCAAAGGTATTTTGTAAATGTGATTAACATATAAAATCACCTGACTTTAAGTAAAGAAGACATTACTGTCCTCAAAATCTGGAAAAGTCTCATTCAATGTGTCATAAGACTTTAAGGGTAAAACTGAGATTTTCCTGAAGAAGAGGAAATTCTACCCATAAACTATAGAACAAGCTCCTGCTGAGAGTTTCTACCCTGCTAAGCTGCCCAGTGGATTTCAGACTTTCCTAGTGAGCCCCCAAATTGTGTAAGTCAATTCCTTGCAATAAATCTTTTATGTATGATGTATACATTATTGCGATATATAAGGTTATATAATATATAGTATAATATATAGTATAGTATACCATATTATATAGTATAATATCTATATAATATGGTATACTATATAGTACAATATATAGTATTATATATATATATAACACTTTATTTAATCAAATAAAATGTTAAAATTAACTTCACCTTTTTAAAACTTAATGTACCTAAGAGAAAATAAAAATTTTACATATGTGATTTGTATTTGTGGCTCAAGTTTTAATTCTATCAGGCAATGTTTATCCTTGGGCTCCCACCCCTCTTACTTTTTTTTCTGCAAGTTATTTGTCAGAAAAATTGGTCATTTGTCCTACATTTTGCTGACTACTAAAGATTCACATAGCCTTAATTTTTCTCATTGTGATCCCCAGTTTCAATGTATATTACTCATATTTACCTTCATTGGTGGTTAGAGATATAGACCTGATCACATCCAGGCTACATTTTGTTTGGCTACAGATACTTTATAGTTGTACTTCCATCAGAAATCACATAATGTTATGCTGTCTATATCATCATGATGTTAGTAACCACTGAGGATCATTGCTTAGATAAGTTATTTTATTAGTGTTTGCAAAATGGTGATATGATAATATAATTTTATAAACCCTTCTTTATTTATTACCTTGAGTACTTTAGAAATGAACAATATCTACCCATCAATTATATGGAGGAATAGTTTTTCCAGTGTGTGGAAATCATGCTCCAGTGGTATCCTTTGGCTAAACTGAATTGATTCTCATAACGGCTTAAGGAAAGGACCCTATCAATAAAAATGCTTCTCTACATTTCACAAAAGTATTAAGGGCAGATTTCAAATGTCACTGACAAAGAATTCCTAGCAACAGATTACAGTAAGTAAGAAATGCACACTGTAGAATCTCCACTGTTTGATTTAGACCTACCAAGACCACTTGCAGATTAAATTATACAGCATGCAGATTCAGTACAGGGAAGAGCAGTCCTAAGAGATAATCCAATTCACATCCCATTAAAGCAATGAAGAAGGCTCTTGAGGAGCAACTAGCATTTCAAGAGCTAGGGTCTGGGGTCCAAGGCATACATATGATTAAACCAACCCAGCTAGAAGTAATTATCTACAGATTACCTCAGGCATCCTCTGAGGATGAGTTGCTTTTGAGAGGACACAGTGTCATTCAATCTGAATTCAGTAATTATAAAAATTCATTTGGAAGATAGAAATGCACCCTCTGCTCTACGGATAAAGAAAATAAAGAGTTTGAAAATGCCACCACTTCCATAAATATTCCAAGTCTCACCTACCATCCCAACATTGTCCTTTCTTTTTTGGAGGGTTTCTAAACTTCAAGAGCACCCTAATTATGAAAATATGCATACTCTTTGGAAATATGAGGGCTTATACCTTTGATCTAGAAAACACTTTTATGAACTGAACACAAATTATGTGTTTGACAGAGCAGAAGGGCATTGTATGGAAGAGGGAGGGAGCCATTTATTTATTAGACAGGCACTTACCAATCCCATGACACATCTCAAATATTGTGCTGTGAAATAATAATAGAAAAATAATGGAAAAAACTCAAAGATTTGTATTTAGGCAGACAATAATGGTACAGTGTGATAAATGTGACAATAGAGGTAGGAACCTCTGCTATTCCATTCAGGCTACTATAGAAAAAGATCATAAACTCAGTGGCTTATGAATGGAGAAATTTATTTCTCACAGTTGTGGAGGCTGGAAGTCCAAGGTAAATGTGCCGGCAGATTTGGTGCCTGGTGAGTTCCCATTTCCTCGATGATAGATGGCCTCTTTTCTGTTGTGTCCTCACAGTGTAGAAGGGTGAACAAACCCTTCTGGACCTCTTTTATAAGGGCATTGATCCTATCCATGAGAGCTCTGCGCTCATGAAGTAATCACCTTCCAAATTTCCCACATCCTAATATCATCACTTTGGGGGTTAGATTTCAAGATATGAATTTTTTTAGAGGGGACTACACACTTTCAAATCAAAGCAGAGCTTAAGTCTGAGGCAAGTGTGGGAAAACCATCCCAGAAGTGATGACAGTTGAGTTGATTAAAGGATGATTAAAAATTAGTCCATCAACATAGGGAGTTATTAAAGGGAAGGAACATGTGTGAAGCGTTCTTGTTTGTGAAATAGAAGACAAAATAGCATGGAAGCAAAGCATGACTTTATTTTTTTTTTTTTTTGTATTTTGGCAGGGAGTTTCATGTTATATCTATATACCTTGGGTATGTGGTAGCATACTGTGAAAGTCAAGTTGACAAAGGCCAGATTACTAAATAATTTAGGCATTAAGAATTGAAAGACAAGTAAAAGAGTGTCAAAATAAAATGCAATTATATTTACCACTTTAATTAGTGGTGAACTTAGTCCACCCCCACTTCAACTTCCATACACAGTTTTTCTTTACATACCCCAAAGACATCTCGCCCTGGCTGCACAGATCTAGTCTTGCATAGTTAAGTAGCAGAGAGGCTTGTTTCAATTTTGGTGGCCTGACTGTACTCCAAGAGGCTATTGTATATGATCTTGTCTGGCCACTTGATGTTAATTATAGCCGGTAGTCCATGCAAATGAAACTGAGATAAAACATGTGATTTCAATTACAGGGCCAACTCTCACAATTTGAGGCTGTCACTGCTTCAACTCTATCAAGTATGATAGATGGATTTTTAAAGCTACCTTTAAAAATGCTGATCACAACAAAAAGCATTGTAGTTTGGTGAACTTAACACACACTAGAGTTCACTGTTCATCTTCATTGAGCAAACCACAGCAAACAGAAGAAAAGGAAGGAAGGAAAGAAAGACGGGAGAGATGTAGGAAGGAACCAAACAGAATACATGTCATCGTATCAAGTAGTATTCCCCCCAAGCAATGTCCGCACATTGACCCTTATACCTAAGATAAAATTCTGCACATCAAAGCATTACGTAAAGTACAAACAGCTATACAAATATTAATTATTGAAAATAACAAAATATTCTAAAAATTTTGCTCAATATTCTTCAATCTCTCAACATCACATACCCTCCAACACAAATACCCTAGAAAATATAAATTACAGTTAATTGGCAAATTCTCCATAAAGTACCCATGAGGGCAAAGAATAGTCTACACTGAAATAGAAAGCAAGTTATGATTAATAATGTAACAGGTCACCATAATAGAAGGGTACTTTGCTAGAAAACAAACTTGTTTGCTTCTGTTATGTGTATGTTTGCATGTTCACGCATATTTTGTGTATATATGTATGTGTGTGGGTGTATATGTTTCTTCTTTGATCAGCCACGTGCCAGAAAATCACACTGGAAATTTCTGAACATGGTAGACTTCTTGGATTCACTTGTTTGTTTCCTAAAAAGGAAAGAAAAAATTAAATTTCCCTAGAATGAGAAAATATATTGTCCTTGAGTAGAATGGATAAAGATTGCCTAAAGTCACTGAGGGTACTATAACTTTGAAAAGTAGAAGTAAGGCAAGATGCAATTTGGCATACAATAGTCCTTCCTTATCTGCGGGGGATATGTTCCGAGACTTCCAGTGGGTGACTGAAACCATGGGTAGTACTGTACTCTACATATATGTCGCACTGTTTTTTTCTATACGTACATAACAATGATAAAGTTTAACTTATAAATTAGGCACAGTATTAACAACAATGTCTAATAATAAAACAAAACAATTGTAACAATATATTAATAATATAATAAAAGTTACGTGTATGTGGTAAGAGTTACTTGAACGCAAGCATTGTAACAGCACCACAGTTGATCTGAGAACTGAGACAGCTGTTAAGTGACTAAGGAGTAGGGAGCATATACAAAATGTATAGGCTAAACAAAGGGATGATTCAGATCCTGGGCAGATGGAGCATAATTTAAAACTTATGAACTGCTTATTTCTGGAATTTTCCATTTAATATTTTTGGACTATATTTGACTACAGGTAATCGAAACCACAGAAAGCAAAATCTCGGATAAGCAGGGGCTACTGCATTTAACAATCACACTGAAGTTCCATGTTCATCTTTACCGAGCAAACCTCAGTGAACAAAAGGAAAGAATGAAAGAGTAATTAGACACATGGTTTTTAGGTCAGTACCTAATACAGATCCCTGAAAGAGAAGCAGATCCATTGAAATTTGTGAGATTGCACATAAAAATATGACTCCAAATCTAGATTTCAGATAGCTGCCTACAAAAGAAGAAAGTAGTTTTTAAGAGAACTGAAAGAGATGAGCTAAAAAAAAATCTTGAGGATACTGACTTAGAATGCTTTAGCCAAGCTTCTCCATAAGGTAGTAGAAGCGCTTATTACTCTAATCATAACGTATATAGAAGTCATTGCCCCAGCAGAGGGCCCGCATTTTCTATCAAATGTTCAATGGCCACACCACGTAGTATTAGGAGGACCACAGCTGACAGATTTCCCAGATTTGAGTTCTGATTTATGTATTTTGTCTCAGAGTAATAATACCAGCAAACTTTTTGATCTGTCTAAACTGTATTCTGATTTAGATAGTAAATTACATGGTCCCTCTACATTTAGAACTGAAGGCAGAAGTAAACCAATTTGGCCAGATTTCTCTAAGGTTGGATTTGGAAACTTGAACTTCTCCACCTATGTGAGTTTCTCGAAATATTCAGGGTTGGGCAGATTCCATAAAAATTGTATCAGCAGAATATCAGAAATCTGGACAACACATTAAACCTTCAGTTTAATAGTCTCATTATATTATAATTCTTTCACACTTGCTCTGATTGTATATTTATTCTCCCACATTCATGAAGATAAAATCTCAGGCTTTGCTCTTTTACTGATCAATCATGTGCTTCTGTGGAAGTCTGTAACACTGATTCCTGTAAAATTACCACTTTAATCTCTAAGCAACATAAATTCTAAGTATAAATTTGTTTTTATTTCTTAATAAGAAATTCAGAATTTTCTAAATTTCTCTAAGCCCTGCATACAAAGTGAGGGAAAAGATTACATTCCATATTCACCAATGCTTTTTTTTTTTTTTTGCTGTCACCTTGCAAACAGAGTCAGAAGGTTGGTTTGAGAAACAGGAATATCTAACTCTGGGTTTATTATCATCTAGAAAATCATTTGATTATGTCAGGGTATATATTTCTGATTTTTGCAATGATAAATTTACAGTTCATATTCTTTGAAGATCCTTTTCGCTCAAAAATTATGTTGACTCTATTACTATGATATAATAGAACTGACTACACCATTCAAATTCAGTTCTCAACTTTTCCCTTACTAAGTGGACATAAACAAATCCCTAAGAAAGATTTCCTTCTACAAGCAGACTTTGATGAATCCAAACTTTGACATTTGCCAGCAGGGTAAGATTGGATGTTTAATGCTGGGACACTTAGAAATTTCGGCCTCAGATTTTATAACTTCAAAATGGGAGAGGTGGAAGAATGACTCTGTAGTTGTCTAAACTGAAGACTCTGTTTCTTAGTGAAGAATTTTTTACTTAAATAAAACAAAGAATTTTGTCTTTTTCCCTCTCCTGTGTAACACTTCTCTTCCATGTTCCCTTGTCAGGATAAAAGCCTTTTGCCCTAACTATGATAAGTTAAGGCTTTCAAGACAGTGTAGACAAGAGAGGTCAATTATGGGTTTAAGCTTTGATAATATACTCCAAGTTTTCACAGACAACTGAGTGATTTCTCTCCTTTTCCACTCTACTTACTTTGGATGAAGCCTGCAGGAGAAAATTCACTTTTCAGCTGTCTGCACACCTGAAAAGAATCTGGGAAAAATCCCACATGCTCAGAGCCAGCTGCAGAGAGGCCTGAGTGGTTCCTTAATGTAGCCTGGGGATTCAGGAGTGTGTCCACCAATCTGACTTTAGATGAGCACAGCACTTTTATGAGACTATGGAAATAGCAGCTCAGACCCTATACTTGGACTGTTCCATACTTTGCCTAGGGCTAACTCTTGCTTCATCTCAACTCAGGAAGGAAGATGCAGAGACCTACAGATTCTGGAAATTGTCTCAGGTTCTCCTATCATATGAGGATTGATCCAGCATGTCCTATGGAGGTCATCCAACCCTATAAATTTGGTCTGATAGAAAAATAACATTTTTCCAGCCCACTGCACAGTTAAATTGTCAATTTATTCATTTGCCAGCTTTTTAAAAAAGGATCATCTAACTATAAAACAGCCTATAAATGCATATCATACTTTCTTTGTAGTGAGGTGATTAGAAATGATTATTTCACACATATGCCATGTTTTATAGTTTATATAGTCATATTAAACTTTACTTCCCCTCCTCTTTTAATTTATATGTTGATAAATATATTAGTACAATTGTGTTGTTTGATGGTAAAACAATCTTCTAAAGAATGTCTTAGTGTTGTATACCTGTGTGTATGGTTTCTTTTCTTCCTATCAACTAACTGGATTGTTGCCACCTCGTTAGCCAGCTCTCAATCAAGCAAGGGGAATACATGAATTGAGAGATTGCTGCATATGGCAGACAGTACTCAGTAACTCTTTGGGGAATACTCTCTGCCAATTCTGGGTTCTAAATCTGTTTTATGTTCACATTACTGTCCTCAACTGAG
Source organism: Avahi laniger (assembly GCA_963575035.1). Taxonomy (NCBI): domain Eukaryota; kingdom Metazoa; phylum Chordata; class Mammalia; order Primates; family Indriidae; genus Avahi; species Avahi laniger. The sequence continues at coordinate 57,039 of CAUYSK010117070.1, forward strand.
AATAGCATTCCAGCTTCATTCAAGTCACAGTAAGCTTTGTTTTCCTGTTGGAATTAGGATGTATTCCTGAAACTTCATGGATACAACAGTAAACCAATCACTATGGAATGAACTATCAGTCTGAAATGCCTAACACAACAATCATTTAGTCAGTAATAGAAACAGTTTTGCTTTACATTTCAAAGTCTGGCATTTAACTTATGATTTTGTCAATATACACTAAAGGCCACAGAAAAGGAGCTATGATGGATCTGCTATCAAGCTAACTCTTGGCAATTGTGTGTTTTGTTCTGTTGACTCGCTGCTTATGCCTAACAATAATATTGCCTAGATTCAAAGGAAAACACAGAAGTCCATTTTTTGAATAAAGTACAAGCACTGGGCAGGAAAATAATGTGAGAAAGGTTTGAATACAAAGATTGCAAATTTATTACAGCAACCAAGACTAGCGCTAGTATTAAAACTTTTTAGTTCTTTATTGGCTTGTCTTTTCTACAAATATTATTGTGCATCTTTCTGGGCAGCACAGTGCGTCACTTGCTAATGAGGCCACGAGTGAGTAATACATAGGTTTTGCTCCAAAAAAATTAAGATCTATTAAGATGAGTATACATTTAAATATTGTAGAAGGAACTACAAATTACTCTCACCCCTGGAGTAGATTATGCAGACATCTTAATGTCAGGGACCATGTGATGTCATTCCTTATCCATCCTCATTATAAGTTGTATTCTTCAGAATTAGACGCCAAGATAAAGATTTGGATGCAGGTTGTTAGTTTATTTGAGGAGTAATTTTAGCACTGGTAGGGGAATGAGGAAATGAGACAAGAAAGGGAGAAAGTAAGCCAGTACTGGGAGCTTTAATGAGCAGGTTACTGCCATAAGCAACGTGGGCACAATCCCACTGCAGATGCTCGGAGACAACCTATGACACCTTCAGGGTTATCCTATTCACTGAGTGAGGAAGATTGGCTTTTTCTCCATCAATTTCTCTCTGACATTGGACGAGGGCTACTGCAGGCCACACTAACTCCTAGATGTTTTCAATTTGCCCTAAGCATTGACCAGGAACCTTCCTGTAGCCCTAAAGGAATCTGGGATAGAGACTGATGGATCCAAACAACAGTGTCCAGCAGGAAGCTGTAAGGACATTTGGGAATGGTGAGTGTTAAAGAAGTATCTGTGGGACAACAACTATATCTGTTCATTTTCTTTGCTGTAGCTCACAGCATACTTTTAAACACATTGTGAGAATTCAGATAATACCAACGTATTCAAAAAATATTGTAAATTCTGTCTTATATTACATTTTCAGTTTCTGCAATAAATGAATTGAATATTTTTTCCCTCTAATCCCTACTTCTATTTATGTATCATTTATTGTTGTACAATTAAAATATTGTAATGGCTTCCCAATTGATTTCCCTGCCTCCACTCTGCACCTATTCTAATCCATTATATATATTGTTATCAGCTTAACATCTGTTGTCTTCCTTTAGTAGACATCTCCAGTAGTTCTTCCATGTCTGTAAGAACATGTCATAATTTTTAATGTCAATGAAGGCTGCATTTTGCATTCTACAGAATACCTTTACTTATATTATTGTGTTCATTCTTCACACATGAATATGTATTATTACCCCATTTTAGACATAATCCCTAAGAAGTTTGTGATTTTCCCCAAATAATTTCTGATATATTACACAAGAACTTGAAATTTGAGTCCAATTCTTCTGTATCTTCCATTTGTACCCCATTTATTCATTCTCTATTTTTCTGTCCTGCTGTGTTTCCAGCAAGGCTTACTCAGATTCCTTTTCTTGCAATTGACCTGGAAAGCACCAGCTGAAGATTGTAGGTTTGTAACCACAGGAAGCCATTAGAAACAATACACCACTTTAGTATTAGATGTTCTCATGTATCCGTTTGGTACCTTATAATGTGAAGGGTAAATTAAAACATATCTTCTACACGAAACACACACAGCCCACAAATATATAAAATGAGACTCTGTCTCAGTATTGGCTTGTCTCTATCCCGAAATGAAGCCCGTATTTTAACATGAGGTGAAAGACCATATTAACTGGCCAAGGAGAGGGGCAACAATTTATCTGTTTTATTGATTTTTATCTGACCAACCATCTCCAGCTTGTCAGAGAAGTTGGAAGGGCCAAGAGGTAAGTTAGGAATTAAAGTAATACTTTGACAGGAGCACTGCTGTGAGTCCCATCTCTCAAGGGGGTGGGGGTGGGGTGACTGTCTATTGACCTTAATTTTGGCCAGAGGAGCTTCAAAGAGATAACTCAGTGAGCTTGATTGTATTCCCAGCAGTCTGGTGACACACTGGATGAGGGTCAGACTCGCAAGTGAGAATTTTAAAGGGCAAAAGGCTGTAGCAGAAGCTGCCTGCCGTGCAACTAAATGAAAATCAGGGTATAATTGAAAATAACTGCACTCCCACTGATGGTAGATCAAAGGGGCATATTTCCTATACTATACATAAGAGAAATTTGGCCAGAGTTGATTTAGATCCTGCAAAGAGGTTCAAAAGGAGGGGCGAGTGGACGTCATCTGAAAGAGGTTAGAAAAATTTTGCCAAATACCTAAGAAATGAGAGAGGAATCTTGAATGGTGGGCTAGGGGAAAGAAATTTGCATGTGTCAAGTGAAGTAAAGCCCAAATATGCTCATGATTGAAAGCTTCCTAAGTAACCTACAAAAGCATCTCTAAAAGAGAGTCACCTTTGAACTTTTGCCACAGCCAGAGGAAACCAATGTCACATTGGCACAGGTAAGTAACATGTGGAGAATCCACCCATTTTTGTTATTGCAAGCAGTAATTCCAAAAAGGAGAGAGAACTAATTTTAGACAATATTTAGAGGCTTTATTATTGTTGTCATTATAAGAGACTATACAGAATAATAAATGGCCTGATAAGACTAATTTGGAGAAACTTTTATTACCTAAGAATGGCCCCAAATTCTGAGACCAAATTCTAGTGGGCAGTTTGAAGATGTTTATGCCCTTTTTCCATAAAACACATGCACATTTAACAGCAGTAGATTCTTGAGAATAATGAACTATTGTGTATGGAGACAAATTTCCAAAATATATTTGATCTCTCAAGAAAGAAAACTAATCTGAAAGATGATGGTGCTTGACACTTAATTGCATCTCATGTGCACATCCGATAAAGGGCTAATAAGTAGAATCTAGTTAAAAATCAGGAAAATCAGCAAGAAAAAATCAAACAACCCCATTAAAAAGTGGGCAAAGACATGAACAGAAACTTCTCAAAAGAAGATAGACTAATGGCCAACAAACATATGAAAAAATGCTCAACATCTCTAATCATCAGGGAAATGTAAATCGAAACTACAATGAGATATCACTTATCTCCAGTGAGAATGGCTTTTATCAAAATGTCCCCAAACAAACAATCTTGGCATGGATGCAGAGAGATAGGAACACTCATACACTGCTGGTGGAACTACAACTAGTACAGCCTCTGTGGAAAGTAATATGGAGATACCTCAAAGAGCTACAAGTAGAACTATCATTTGATGGAGCAATCCCATTACTGGGCATCTGCCCAAAGGGAAAAAAGACATTCTATAAAAAAGACATCTGCACTAGAATGTTTATAGCAGTACAATTCACAATTGCAAAGATGTGGAAACAACCCAGTGCCCTTCAATACATGAGTGGATTAATACAATGTTGCATATGGATACCATGGAGCTCTACTCAGCCACAACAAACAATGGTGATCTAGCACCTCTAGCACCTCTATCCTGGATACAGCTGGAGCCCATTCTACTAAATGAAGTATCACAAGAATGGAAAAACAAGCACCACATGTACTTACCATCAAATTGATGTTAATTGATCAACACTCAAGTGTACATACAGTAGTAACATTCATTGGGTGTCGGGCAGGTGGGGGTATGGGTATATTCACACCTAATGGGTGCGGTACGCACCGTCTGGGGGATGGACATGCTTGAAGCTCTGACTCGGGCAAGGCAAAGGCAATATATGTAACGTAAACATTTGTACTCCCGTAATATGCTGAAATAAAAAAAAAATGAGATGAGGTATCTTTTAAAATTTCTCTTTTTTGAAATATTTCAAAAATAATAACACCTTATTGTTGTGGAAAGAATGTATCATCTCAAAAATTCGTATGATAAAATTCTAACTCCCAAGGTATTGTATTAGGAGGTGGGGACGTTGGGAAGTAATTTAGGTCATGAGGGTGTTAAGCTCATGAATGGAATTAATATACTTATAAAAAGAGACCCCAGAGAGTCTCTAGCCTTCTTTTTCTATTATGTGAGGATACAGTAGTTTAAAATCTGGAAGAGGGTTCTCACCAGAACCTGATGATACTGGTACCCTAATATCAGACATCCAACATCCAGAACTGTGAGAAATAAATTTCTATTTTTTGTAAGCCACCTAGTCTATATTACTTTGTTATAGCAGTGCAAAGCACCATAGACACTCATTAAATACATGACATTAATTTAAATCTATTTACTGGATGAATACATATTTTTTAACTTTACCATTGACGCATAAATTACAAAGAAAAAAGATATAGCTGAATACTGAAGATAAATTTGGTTTCAGATTGTTAAAGCAAACTCCTTTTTAATTGTTTCATGTTTAACAAAATAATTCTTAGTATGTGGAAACCAATAAATCAGAGATTTAATCATATGATGCCTCTAAACAAGGGCTGAAAACCACTGACATTAAACATCAAAACTTTAAAGGTCAAGACAAAAGCAAAATGAATGAATGAATGAATAAACAGATGAAGGCCCTGGGCAAGAGGTGGGGAGGAAATCTGGAGGATATATTCCCGTAGGAAAATAATGTCAGTTAGTATTTACACACAGAGAGACAGGCTCTTCTAAATTGAACTGTACAAAGAAAGTTAAAACAAAACAAAAAGAAGAAAGAATAAGCATTAATTAAGATGCTAGATAAAGGAAAAAATAAGTTAAGAAATACTGGCATGATTAATCATGGTTGAAAGTTTCACTCAGAGGAAGGCTTGATATTTTTATGCAATTCTAATATAATTTTCATAACTAGAATTTTGTACATCATACAAAAATGTAAACATGTTGCAGTCCACACACATAATTGACAAATGTTCTCACCACTAGCCACAGCACAGTGAAATGACCATTCTCATTTTCTTGCCCTCAGAATAATTTCTGTGGATTACAGTTCCCTGGATAGGTTTTGAGATCAGTCTTAAATATGTTACTGTCCTTGAGTTTATCAGCGCCTGCTTACTACTTTAGTTTTTGTCTCTTTTGTGTAAGCAATCTGCAGATATTCCTTCCAAATATTCTTTTTAAATACAGCTGTGAAGGAAGCAACAATACACAGGAGAACTGTATGAGCGCTCATTATGAAACAAATTGAGGCATATTCAAATACACAGAAAGAGAAGATGAGATATGAGAATTCATGTGATTATAACTTGTTTCTGTCACTAACAAGATATTTGTCACATGACTGCACTATCTGTTATGAATTGGAATATTAAAAGAGTATGCCATACGGTGAGAAGCAATTGTCCTTATGGTAAACTATTCTCATCGCCTTCTAATGACAAAGAGAATATCATTAAGGGTGAATTGCCTGGGTCACTTTCTAAAGGACTTCAATAATGAGGAGAGTGAGTTAAGAAAATAAAAGTTTGTTCTACCTACCTCTTTCTTGACCTAGTATGATAGTCTCCTAAAATGGTTCTCACACTCTCCCCTCCTTGAAATAATTTTTGACATTGCAAACAGAGTGATCTTAGGAACGTTAAGATCTTTTTCAAATGTAGTTTTTAACTGATACATAACAGCTGTATATATTTTTGGCATAATATTTTGAGATACACACACACACACACATACATATTGTAGAATGGCTAAATCAAGCTATTTAATATATACAGTACCTCATATATATCTATTACTTTTTTATGGTGAGAACACTTCTATTCTCTTAGCAATTTTCAAGCATAAAATATGTTGTTATTATTAATATCTATAGTCACCCTGATGT
>CAUYSK010117072.1:0-13172 GCA_963575035.1 Avahi laniger
TTAGAAACGTCAGTAAAAAATATTCCAACAAATGAAAGTCCCAGACCAGATGGTTTCACAGCTGAATTTGACCAGATCTACCTTTGTAGGTCCTTTAAAAACTGGCACCTCTACTGCAGAAATTATTTCATAACATTGAGAAGGAAGGAATCTTCCCCAACTTGTTCTATGAAGCCAATATCACCTTGATACTAAAACCAGGAAAGGACACAACAAAAAAGAAAACTACAGACCGATATACCTTATGAATGCAGATGCAAAAATTCTCAATAAAATCCTAGCAAATCAAATTCAGCTTCATATCAAAAAATTGATTTACCATTACCAGGTGGCCTTCATCTCGAAGATGCAAGGATGGTTCCACATAAACAAATCTATAAATGTGATTCACCACATAAATAGAAGCAAAAACAAAGATCTATGATCCTCTCAATAGATTCAGAAAAAACACTTGACAAAATTCAACACCCTTTTATGATAAGAACTCTCAACAAAATAGGCATAGATGGAATCTACCTCAAAATTATAAAAGCCATTTAAGACAAACTCACTCACAGTCAACATCATACTAAATGGTGAAAAATTGAAAGCATTCCCACTTAGAACTGGAACCAGACAAGGTTGGCCACTGTTACCACTTTTATTCCACATAGTATTGGAAATCCTATTCAGAGGAATCAGGCAAGAGAAAGAAATTAAATTTATTTTTAATGTTTACTTTTAATTATTAGGAGTACATGATAGTTGTATACTTTATAGGGTACATGTGATGTCTTGATACATGCATGTAATGTGAATTAATGAAATCAGGGAAATTAGGGTATCTATCACATTAGACATTTATCATTTTTTGTGTTAGTATCATTCCAATTCTGTTATTTTAGTTATTTTAAAGTACGCTCTAACTTATTATTGATTATTTTACTTTGTGCTGTCAAATATTGTTCAGTTTGTCTAACTATCTAACTATGATTTTTCACCCATGAGCCATCCCTACTTTATCCTCCCCTCACTCCTACCCTTTCCATTTTCTGGTAACCATCATTCAACTCTCTGTCTCCATGAGATCAACTGTTTTTAATATTTACCTCCCACATATGAGTGAGAACATGAGAGATGTATCTTTCTGTGCTTTGCTGATCACTTAACATAATAATATTCTCCAGTTCCATTCATATTGTTGCAAATGGCAGGATTTCATTCTTTTTTGTGGCTATTTAATGTTCCATTGTGTATATATACCACAATTTCTTCATCCATTCATCTGTTGATGGACACTCAGATTGATTCCATATCTTGGCTATTGTGAATAGGGCTGCAATAAATATGGGGTGCAAATATCTTTTCCATATGCTGAATTTCCTTCCTTTGGATATATATGCCCAGCAGTGGGATTGCTGGATCATATGGTAGTTCTATTTTTAGTTTTTTGAGGAAGCTCTATATTGTTTTTCATATTGGTTTCACTATTTTACATTCCCACCAACAGCAGAACACATATTTATAACATTTTCTCTTTTAGAACCTGCAGTCAGATGTCATGAGATGATATTAAAATTAAGTTTTCTGGGAGAAAGAACCAAATTATCTTTATTTGGGTCACCCTGTCTGTCTTTACATTCTGAAGACTGCATTTATTATCAGAAGATCAGGGGAAGGAATAGGAGTGCTTGGCTAATAAGTCAATAGCCACTTTAACTTACCATGCTTCCCTGTGTACCTGAAGATGATTCTAGTGATCTACCTTAGACATGTACTTAAAATTTTTTGTCACCCCAAAATTCACACTTTGTAACCTAGTACCCAATGTAATAATATTAAGAGGTAGTCTTCTTGAAAGTGATTAGGTCTTGAGGGCTCTGCTAATCATGGGATTAGTGCCTTTAAAAAAGAGGCCTGAGGGAACTTGTTCAGCCCTTCTGCCATGTGAGGACACATAGAAGGCACCATCTATGACGCATAGGCCCTCATCACACACTGAATCTGCTACTACCTTGATCTTGGACTTCCCCACCTAGAGAACTATAAGAAATAAATTTCTGTTGTTTCTAAATACCGAGGCAAAGGTACTTTGTTACAGCAGCCCAAATGGACTAAGACAATTATTCTTCCAATAACAGCAATGAATTTATCTGGTCTATACAATTTTGCAGGCTATACTTTTTAATAATTGGAGTATACAAAGCTTTGAGATAAGTGAATAGAACCATGCGTAGTATTGGTTATTGGAAAATTTATAGTTAACTGGCTCATCTATGAATATAAAATGCACCATTTTGGCCTCATCCTGGCAGCTGCTGCTGACTATGATGATGGTTAATAGTTTCAGCAATTTCTAATTGTGTGGCTTTACATGAGTTACTTAGTTTTTCTGAGCTAGTTTCTTCCTTCATAAAGCAGAAATAACTATTGCATACATCAGAACAAAATACATAAATTGTGTTTCTAAGGTGATGTTCAATGACTGCAGCTGTCATTCCTTTAGACAACTGATTCCTCTACTCTGCTTTCTTGGATTCATGGAATTCTCAATATAATCTTTTCAGACACCAATTTTGAATCTGGCCACCGTATTTCTCAAGTCTGCATATCAAAATTGCCTGTCTTGGATATTATATCGCATAGGAAGATTACAACATTTGGGAAGGTACTTCATTATTTATCCATAGTATGAATTATTCTTGGATAATTGCTATACATGTATTTAAAGTGGAAATATTTTCAAAATTATAATTCTACATTATAAGAAGCCATAAACTCTATAATAGTCACTAAGTAAAGATGGTGATAGAAATATTTATTACTGAGGACATTTTTATGGCATGTTTTTATGGTGCTTTATCTGTAAAGAGTCTGAATTTTCAATCTATTTGCCCTAAAACATGGATATAAGTAATTGTATTATATGTTTGCGTATTACTTTAGTCTTGTTGTCACTGTAATATTTCTAAGTTAATTGTTTGTATCAAGGCTATTTTTATTGTAAGCCCCTAAAGATCAAGGATGCTGTGTTTGATTTCATGTGTACGACTCTAGTTGATTATCATTGTGTTAGTTATCTGGTGCTATATAACAAATTACACCAAAACTTAGTGACTGTATTAGTTTGCTAGAACTATATAGTAAAATACAATAGACTGAGTGGCTGAAGCAGCATAAATTTATTTTCTCACATTTTTGGAGACCGAAAGTCCAACATCTGGATTTTGGCAGGTTTGACTTCTCCTGAGATCTATCTTCTTGGCTTGCAAAGTGCTCCTTTTTTTCTGTGTCCCCACATGGCTTTTCCTCTGTGTGCCAGCACCCATGATGTCTCTCTCTCTTATAAGGACATCAGTCCGTTCAGTTTAGGACCCAGCCTGTGAGCCTCATTTTAACTTAATTACCTCTTTAAGGATCCTATCTCCAAATATATTCTGAAGTATTGGGGGTTAAGGCTTTAACATATGAATTTATCAGGGAGGGGATACAATTTAGTCCACAACAGTGGCTACAAACAGCAATAATTATTTATTAACTTTCAAGGTTGCTGTGGGCTGGGAATTTACATAAAGCACTGTGGGCACAGCTATTTCCTTCTCCACCATGTCTGAGAACAGAAGGATAGAAGCCTTGAATGCTGGAAGATCAAATCATCTGAAGGCCCATTTATTCCTGGTCCAGCTGTTGAAGCTGGAGGACAATTGAGACCTTAGCTGGAACTTTTGCCTGGACACCTCCATGTGGCCTGTGTATCCTCACAACATGGTCTAGCATCCCAAGAGAGAAAGAGAAACAAATCCAGGCAGAAGTTATATTGCCTTTATAATTATCTGGCCTCAGAAGGCATGTAGCATCACTTCTGCTGCACATTATGTGCCAAGACAGTTACAGATATTTGCCCAGATTTAGAGGGAGGGGACATAGATCTCACTGTCAATGGGAAGAATGTCAATCACGTTATAAGAAAGGCATGTGAGATGGGGTAAATATATAAATATATTTATGTAAAATTAATATATGTAACATATAATAAGTATTACATACATTTTATATATTATATGGGTGTGTTTCTGTGGCCATTTGTAGGAAATAAAATCTGTTACAGGCACATGGAGCCATTCAATTAAAAATGCATAGTATTCACATAACCCTTGTAGTGATGTCTTCCCAGTATGATTGTCTGCCTCTTCCTCCATCCACATCATGGAGGGCGCCTCCATCAAGGGTTGGGCTGTGTAAGGCTAATGAGACTTTACTGGGTCCTCTTTGGTTGGGTCAGGGATTAGCACTGACCCAAAATGGGCCTATAGTTTGTTTTCTTTTTTTCTTGCCCTTATAGTTAATTTTGTGTGATTTGGGGGCCTAATAGCATCAATTTATATTTAGTGTCTGAAGGTATAAGATGTTGTTATGGGTTAAATTTTGTTTCCAAAAAGTTCGTATGTTTAAGTCTTAAGACTCTGTATATCTGAATTTGACTTTCCTTGAAATACTGGCATTGTAGATATAATTATTTATCTTAAGATGAGGTCATACTAGAATAGGGTGGGATTGCTAATTCCTTATAAAAAAAGGAAATTTGGTGAAATTAGATCCTTATCTTACACCAGATGCAAAAATCAATTCATAATGGATTAGATTTGTAAATATATGACCTAAAACTGTAAAACAGAAGAAAACATAGAGGAAAAGCTCCATGACATTGGTTTTGGCAATTATTTTTTGGATATGATACCAAAAGCTTAGGCAAAAAAGCAAAAATAAACAAGTAGAACTAAACCAAATTAAAAAAAATTTTGCACAGCAAAGTAAATAACCAACAAAATAAGAAGGCAACCCATGAAATGGGAGAAAACATTTGCAAACCATGTATCTAATAAGGGGTCAATATCCAAAATTTGTAAAGAATTCATACTACTCAAAAGCAAAAGAACAAATAACCCATTTAAAAAATGAACAAAGGACTTGACTAGATATTTCTCAAAAGAATATATATAAGTGGCCAATAGACACATGAAGAGGTGCTCAACATCACTAATCATCAGGGAAATACAAATCAAAACCACACTATGATATTACCTCACACCTGTTTGAATGGCTATTATCAAAAAGTCAAAAGATAATAAGTGGTGATGAGGATGTGAAGAAAAGGGAACCATTATATATTTTTGGTGGGAATGTAAATTGGTACAGACATTATGAAAAATGGTATGATGATTCCTTAAAAAATTTAAAATAGAGCTACCACATGATCCATCAATCCTACTACTATGTATATATCCAAAGGAAATGAAACTGGTATCTTGAAGAGATGTCTGCACTCCTCAGCATTGTTCACAATAGCCAAGATAAAGAAACAGCCTAATGTTCACTGACAGATGACTGGACAAAGAAATTTTGGTATATCCAGTCATATATTTCATAATGATGTTTCGATCAGTGCCAGACCAAACATATGAAGATGGTCCCATAAGATTGTAATAGAGCTGAAAAATTCCTGTTGTGTAGTGACATCTTAATGACCCTGTGTAGGCCTAGGCTGATGTGTGTGTTAGTATCTTAGCATTTAACAAAAAAGTTTAAAAAATAAAAAATAAAAATAAAAAATTTAAAAAATATAAAAAAGCTTACAGAATAAGTGTGTAAAGAAAGACAATATTTTGTACAGCTGTTCGGTGTGTTTGTGTTTTAAACTAAGTGTTATTATAAAAGAGTTAAAAAGTTTAAAATGGAAAAAAAAGTTACAGTAAGCTAAGGTTAATTTACTATCGACGAAAGAAAAATATTTTTCCTTTAGTATAGATAAATTTAGTGTAGCCTAAGTGTATAGTGTTTTTAAAGTCTACAGTACTATTACTTTCACATTCACTCATCACTCACTTACTCACTCATCTAGAGCAACTTCCAGTCCTGCAAGCGCCATTCATGATAAGTGTGCCACATAAGTGTACCATATTTTATGTTTTATGTTATATTTCACATTTTTACTGTATTTTTCCAATGTTTAAACACGTCTGATACACAAACGTCATTGTGTTACAATTGCCTGTAGTATTCAGTACAATAACATGCTGTACAGGTTCATAGACCAGGAGCAATGGCCATACCATATAGCCTAGGTGTGTAGTAGGCTATACCATCTAGGTTTGTGTAAGTGCACTCTGTGATGTCTGTGCAATGAAGAAATTGCCTAATAACACATTTCTCAGAATGTATCCCCATCAATATGCAATGCATGACTGTATACAATGGAATATTATTCAGCCTTAAAAAAGAAGGAAATCCTCTCACTGGTGACAACACGGAGGAACCTAGACATTATATGAAGTGAAATAAGCCAGACACAAAAAGACAAGTATTGCATGATCTTACTCATATGTGGAATCTCAAAAAGTCGAACTCATAGAAACAAAGAATAGAAGGTTGGTTACCAGGGGATGAGGGGGTGAGGGAAATGGGGAAGTGTGGGTCAAAGAGCACAAACCTGCAGTTATGAGTAAGTTCTAGAGACCTAATATGTAGCATGTTGACTACAGTTATTGATAATTTATTGAATACTTAGAATTTGCTGAGAGAATAGATCTGAAGTATTCTTATCACACACCCACCCCCGACACACACAATGGTAACTGTGTGAGGTGATGGATATATTAGTTAGCTTGATCGTGGTAATCATTTCACATGTATGTATATTAAAACATCATATTGTATACCTTAAAAGTATACAATTTTTATTTGGCAATTCTACCACAATAGAGCTGGGGAAAAAAACGATAGCATTATCAACAAAGCTTGAGGCTGCAGTGAAAAAAACCTTTAAAATATAAAAGAGAAATTGGGGCACAGAGACATGCCTTATTATGTGAAGACTGGAGTTATGCCGCCAAAAGCCAAAGAATTATGAGACGTTCAGAGAGAGGCTAGGAATAGATCCTCCCTGAAGCCTGCAGCGGGAGCATGGCCCTGCCAACACCTTGATCTCAGACTTCTAGCCTCCAGAATGATAAGACAATATGTTTTTTTCTTTTCTTTTTCTTTTTTTTTTTAAAGCCATCTGGTTTGTGGTACCTGGTTATGGTAGCCCGAAGAAACTAATACAGATGTGACACTTGGGACACACTGGCAGCCCTGTTTTTCCTAGGTGGAAAAAAACAGGTTTACAAAGAGAAAGAAGAAGCCATCATATATAGACAAGCATCTATAAAACCTGGAGAAAAAATTCCTGGTAGAATTCAAGAGCCCAGATCCACTTCTTCTTGAGGGCTGCATATTTCCCTGCTCTTCAGCTACATAAATAATAAAAAATCCTTTTTCTTAAATATTAAAGCTAGTTCAAGTTAGATTTCTGTCATTTGCAAGTAAAACAGTACTAACATAGCTATTTTGCATTTTTCAATTATTTTGATACAATTTGGCTTGTGTTATTCGAGAAATTTGATAACATTCTAAAAATAGCTTTTCATCTTCAGGTAAGAAAGTGGACTAAATGTTCATGTGTGGATAGACTGCTCTACATGTGTCGTCAGGACCCCACAGAAACCCTGCTTGTGCACAGAGTCTCACAAAGAAATATTTCTATCATCCTTGACCATGTGAGCTCGAAGTTGTTTGAAGGAATCAAACTGGTAACAGACATCATACCCACACTTCATACCCCTTCTTCAGTGGCCCTCCCTTTCTCCTTCCTCTCTTTTACGATAAAATCTCTCATGTTTATCAATAGAGATAAGCAGATGTTTCTGTGTTGTGTGGGACAACAGTACCTTAATGCTAGCTTCTAGGCCTAGCACCAAATATCGATTATAAATTATAATCCATTTATAATCCATTATAAATTATAATGAGGTCTTTACCCTTAAAATCCTTGACTAGTTGGGAAGCAAAAATTTTACATAAAGAAGCTAGTAAATATACATTTACTATGTATATTATACAATATACTATGTATATTATATACATATAATCATAAGTAAATATGGTACCTATTGGGTAATCTTTAGGGTCAAAGTTATCAATATTATTACTTTTAATTCTTACATCCCACATTCTAGTCAAAAGTAGGAAAATTTTCTTAAATTGTGAACAAAATTTGATTTTGATTAATACTGCATCAAATATATAGATATACAGCGACATCTCTACATCATTGACATATATGTAGCTATTAAATTTTATATATTTAGTTTATAAAAATGCATCCTACTGAATTATCTTATTTCTTTTATAGTTTATTGAGAATTTAAAATTTTCTAGTTAGATTAATAATCTAATCACATTGTACATTTGTTCATTCATTTGCCAAAGTTTTATTGAGCACTTATTAAGTATCAGGCATGGTTTGTAGGTCTGAATACAAAACGGTGAGCACCACAGACAAATTAATATCAGTTTCCCTATGGGGCTTAGATCTAGTGGAGAGAAATACAATATAAAGAAACAAAGTAACAATAAGAGAAATAGAGATAAGAGGAAAGACAGATGTATTTCCTGCAAATAACAATATTTGCTTTTTCCTTTATTTCTGTTCTCATTTTTTTTCCTCATCAAATTTCATTGGCTAATATGTCCTAAATCACATTGAATAATACTTGTAATTATGGGAATCCTTGACTTTTATTGACTTCAATGAAGCATGATATTAAGTTGTTGGTTTGAGATATACATTTTTATCATTTTAAAATGGAATATATCTATATTTCTATCTATTTTTTATGAGTGTTTCTTTATTTTTATATTAATGTGTGAATATTCAAGTACCATTATGCTTTACTTGAGTGCAGAGAAAGGCATGAGTTTATGACTTGCTCTCCAGTAGTCTGAAAAGCCAATGGTCTCTGTTGTCTATACCATAACTCTTGGTTAGAAACTTACTGATACACCCTTAAGAATTCTAGCAATCACAAATCAATTAGAATTCTAATAGGTTGTAATTTTCTATTTACTTCCATTAAAAAAATACTGAAAATTTTAAAAGAAGGAATGCGTGGAGAAAAATTTAAACAATATTACACATGTACACTGCATTTAGGAAGAATGAAGTTGACCTAGAACTCATAGGATATCAATCACTTTGACAAATATCTATTGAATGTGTACTGCATGCCAACCAATCTCTGTTCTAAGCATCTGTTATACATCAGTCAAAAGAACAGACAGAAATCTCTGCCCTAATATTGCTCCTTTCAGGTAGAGGGAGACAAATAGTAAAGCTCAAATTTGACAAAAGTGGGACTATTCAACTCTACTATGGTATGGTAATGTTCTATTTTGAAAATGTAACAATGTATTAATTTTCTTATTTTGAAAGCCTAAAGAATGATTTGCCCCATGTTTCATTGACTTAATCTCCCAGATTGAATCTGGGCAGTTTTTTTTTTTACCATATTCTCATTATTCTATAGAAAATAAGAGTTCTACTAAAAAATTTCTACTAGTTACATGTTGGAAATGTAATTTCATTTGGGAAGATTAAATATCCTAGATCATTTCTTGAACTCTAAAATCCACTTGATTCTTGAGGAAACACCAAAAAAACTCCTAACTTTGTTGACATTCTTTCTCTACATCAAAGCACAAGACAGAAGCTCATGTTCATTTTTTCTCCAATTAGTTTTTAATTTGAATATTTGGTTAGGCTTAGTCACAGAATATTTATCTATAAGTCATGTTTCTAAAGTTTTTCTCTTCTAAAACTTTTTAAAAATTATTTTTCATATGTTTTTTTAAAAACTAGTTGTTATAGAGCAAATGTTTTGTGAAAAAAATATCATCACATTATTACAAGGATGTACTTTCAACCTTGAATTTTGACTATCATGTTGACACTAGAATATGTATTTTTCTTATGGAACTTTGTGCATGTTATTAGGTTTTACACTATTTCCAGTTCCCTCTACTATGTCCTTGCAAGTATTATGATGTCAAATAACTTCTTTATTAAATTTTACATTGTAGACCTGAGAGTTGAAATTTTCTAATAATAAATACTGTTTTGGGCATAAGTTGCTTTGAGGTTTTTTGTTAGGGATTAGAAATTCAGTTTATTTTTCTCTGGAATGGCACATTATAGCTGGTATTACCTATTTTGAATATTATCTTTTTATTCCAGGAAAATGAAATCCTGAACTTTGCTTGAAGTGTTGTATACATTACTTCTGCATACATTATAGTACCTTTAATAGCCCATTTACATATTATTAACTGTTGGATAGGATTTCTGCGAAAGTAGTGATTCCCTATTACATTAGAATTTCACATTAGTGAAGAGTCAGGGAACACTGTGTCCTTGTAATTTCTCTCAAAGCATATGGCTCTTCTTAGGAAAGAGACTTGTTAGAGATGGGACAGGGAGTTGAGTGTGTTGGGAGCAAGGGGAAAGGTAGATAAGGGATTTAAAGAAAACAATATAGGGTGTTTTATTTTGTATTTGGATAGTTATTTCCTTATTCTTTTCACTGAGTCTAAAGTTCTCCAATACACTGCGTTTTTATGCTTTCCGAGTTTGACTGACTCTGAGAATAGATTCCCTAATATGTTTATGTGGTTTAGAGTAGTAATTACTTTTTTTCCTAGTTTTAATATGATGTGCTTACAAGATTTGCTATAAAACCTTTTTTCAATCTTGGAAGAGCAGGTAGATGCCTATTTTATATGGCTCACCTTTTGTCTTGCCATTGGGGGAACAGCTCTTCCCCCAACTACACTGATTTGAAGAAGGCACCATCTTACTACATAGCCCAGAGGTTACTATGGCTCTGGGATTAAAGATTTCAGCCCAATGTGACCACTCTTTGAAGCAGAGAAGATATACACTTGAGGGTAGTTTGTAGTGACAATTTTCCATCATGGCCTTCGGGAAGTAGAACATACCATTCTGCCGCAGAGAGGTTCATAGAGAATATGCATCGAGAGAGACAGAGCAAGGAGGGAGGATCCAGGGCTCAAGTGTAGAATTGGATCATTTTGAGTCTCAGCTGCATTCTTTCTTTGTTTTCATGAGCTCATTATTGTCCTTTTAGTAAAGTCTGTATCTTGCCTGAGCTGATTTTCTCAGTGTTTCTGCCATTTTATATATGTCCAACCCAAAGCATGCCATTTTTCTTCTTATTTCTTCTTCTTCTATTTCTTCTAATTATGTTTTTACTATTCAGAGAGAATACAGTTAAGTATCATTCATAATGGTATGTTCTTTATGAGCTTTATAAGGTAGTTTCTTAAGTAGGAATATTATCCTTTACATGGGTTATATATACATGATATAACTAATTTTAAAATTCAAAATTATTTAGCTAATTCAAAGTAATATCAAATTTGCCCATTCCACCATGTCCTTCTTTTAGCATTGAAAATAGATTGGGAAACAGCAGAGGGAACAGGAACAAGCTATTACAACATGAAAAACCAAGTTTAGACTAAGCATGATAAGATTATTTTGATACTAAAAATCTTGAGTCATCCATGTTGGACAAAAATAAAAGAATGTGGAAGTGCTCATTCCTTAATACTATACATTTATTTTTTAATACTATCAAGATAGTAGTTTTATAAGAAATCTGATTAATGTAAGGAATTTTTTTAGTTTTATCAAATTTGTTTCAAATATTTTAACTAGTCTTTATTTGTTCTAATCAAAATTGGTCATTCTTGACAGGCTCCAAATTTCTATATCCACTGGAAAACTATGAAGTTGTGCAATTCTTGTTTCATTGATGTTCTGAAGTTACAGATAACACAATGATGAGTAACTGGAGATACTTAACGAGATAATGTACCCATCCCTGCTTCCCAAGCTGATGGGCTTTATGCAATTTCTGGTTCTGAGTCTAATTACTTTAGAGGTTTTATAATGGGCTAGATTGCAACATGAAATCAGCAAATTCTTACAGTTCCCTTGAGAGATCTTTGAGAAAGCCACAGTAATGTAGAGATTGACTCATTTTCCACTGTGAGGGCTGATTGTGATGTGTTGTGAAAGCCAACGTGCAGTCAGCAAGTCAGACAGGTCTGAATCATGATTGTTTCTTTTAAAAATTTTTTCAAAGATTTTTTTTAATTTCAGAATATTATGGGGGTACAAATGTTTTGGTTACATGGATTGCTTTTGTTTTGCTTGAGATAAAGTTGTAAGTGTGCCCATCTCCCAGATAGTGTACATTGTCCCCGTTAGGTTTGATTTTGGCCATCCCCTCTTCCCCCCTCCCACCTGCTTTATTTCTGTTGAGTTTTACTTCCCTCTGTGCACATATGTGCTGTTAGGTCAGTTACAATTTAGTAGTGAGTGCATGTGGTATTTCTTTTTTCATTCTTGAGATACTTCACTAAGGAGAATGGTCTCCAGTTCCATCTAGATTGTTACAAAAGATATTAATTCATTTTTTTATGGCTGAATAGAACTCCATGGTATACATATATCATATTTTATTAATCCATTCATGAATCGATGGGCACTTGGGTT
The DNA here is from genome assembly GCA_963575035.1 of Avahi laniger. Classification (NCBI taxonomy): domain Eukaryota; kingdom Metazoa; phylum Chordata; class Mammalia; order Primates; family Indriidae; genus Avahi; species Avahi laniger. The sequence continues at coordinate 12,437 of CAUYSK010117072.1, forward strand.
GATTCCACATCTTTGCAATTGTGAATTGTGCCGCAATAAACATTCAAGTGCAAGTGTCTTTTTGATAAAATGATTTTTTTCCCCTTTGGGCAAATACCCAGTTGTGGGATTGCAGGATCAAATGATAGGTCTACCTTTAGTTCTTTGAGGACTGTTCATACTATTTTCCATACTGTTTGTACTAATTTGTAGTCCCACCAGCAGTGTATGAGTGTTCCTTTCTCTCCGAGTCCTTTCTCTCCGTGTCCTTTCTCTCTGTGTCCTTGCCAATATCTGTTGTTTTGGGATTTTTCAATAAAAGTCATTCTTGCTGGGTTTAGGTGATTTCTCACTGTGGTTTTGATCTGCATTTCCCTGATGATTAGTGACCTTTAGCATCTTTTCATATATTTATTGGCCATAAGTCTATCTTCTTTTGGAAAGTTTCTGTTCATGTCTTTTGCCCATTTTTTAATGGCATTGTTTGATTTTTACTTGCTGATTTGCTTGAGATTTTTGTAGATTCTGGTGATTAGCTTTTATCAAATGTATAGCATGCAAATATTTCTCCCATTCCGTAGGTTATCTAGTCACTTTGTTGATTGTTTCCTTGGCGGTGCAGAAGATTTTTAATTTAATCAAGTCCTATTTATTTGTCTCATTTGCAACTTCCTCATTTCCTCAACTTCCCCTAGACCTTGTGGTAACTGACAATGCAGTGTAGCATAAAGAACCCTTGACGGGTACCAGACAACCT
>CAUYSK010117076.1:0-38354 GCA_963575035.1 Avahi laniger
CCACCTCCACATCCTGTCCCACTGGAGGGTCTTCAGGGGCAGTGACACCCATGGAGCTGTCATCTCCTGCGACGACAACGCCTTCTCTGGAACGCCTCCTGACGCACCGGCCTGTGGCTGTTTCACAGTTGGCATCTTTATAAGCAGCGGGAGTGTACTCTAAAGTCATGATAGGAAGTATGGTACGGTAAATACATAAACAGAGTGGCTTATCATTGCAAGTACGGTGCGCCGCGTGACACTACTGCAGGACTGGCAGCGTGGTGGGCTCCTTCCGCCAGCGCACCGCAGACGTGTGAGTAATGTGCCGCTCTGAGCCGTTAACAGCTACACTGTCACCAGGCCATGGGGACTTTTCAGCTCCTTTATAATCTTATGGGACCAGCATGGCATGAGCAATCTGCCCTTGCTGTTGACCGAAACATCGTTAGGCAGCACATGACTGTAACAATAACGAACGCTGCCTGTCCTCTCCATTGTCGGCATTTTGATCCCTTGCCTGTCTTATCACCTTTCCTTCTCTTGGCCTGGTCCAGCCCTTGCCTGAATCACGCACTCGCAGCTCATCACTTTAAGCTCAAATTACCTTAGGGATCGTACGTGAGGTGCTGCTGTACTCCGGCGGGCTTCACTTCCGGCATCTCGCTGGAACACAGACTTCAGGGGATCTGACTCGGGTGGCCACGCCAGACCGAGAGGGGGAGGCGGGATTCTAGGATGCTCTGCTTCCTGAGCCGGCGTCCTCCCCCAGTCCACGCCCCCTTCCGCACAGTGACGCCTGTCACCAGAGGAGTCACACGGCCTCCCTGACCCCCGTTTCCTCGTGGCAGCAGGAGTTAGGAGGTCTGCCCCGCATATCGCACGTGGCGCCTGTAAGAAGCAAATAGACAACGTGTATGAAGAAGTTTCTCAAGTGCTAATAAAACGTGAAAAGTGTCATTTTATTATCTTCACATGGAAGATGGCTGAAGCACTGGGATTAAAAATACCAGATTTAACTTACTGTCTGTGTTTCCATGGCAAATAACGAAAGTTGTTTGGGCCTAATATTTTCCAAACTATGAAACAAAAATGTTAAACAAAATACTCACCCAGTCCATACCAGGGACCGAACCAAGGTTTGTGTTAAACTGGTGCCAATTCATGCCTTCCCAGCTCCCGATCGCAACAGCCTTTAAGACACTGAAAGAAGCAGTCAGCTCATGAAAGATTAAGAGTGTTTAAGAATTCTTAGAAACGGTTTTCCTAAAAGCACAATGCTTAGGGTTTCCAGTGGGAAGACCGACTGTGCCTGGATTAAACTGAAGTCTCATTAGAAAATTCCAAAGTAAGGCCAAGGAACACTGAGAAAAACTCATTCCATTTCTGAAAGCTGAGATGGACAGTAAGTGCATCCAGAATTTGCAAGGATGTTATATTAATTACAGCATCAAGGAGCTGGATTTAGAATTGTCCTTAGGGGTCCCCCAGACTGGGAGGGGAGCGAGCCCCCGGCCGCCCGGTTGCGGCTCCTGGATTACAGGGGCCGTGCCGGGCGGGAGGAGCCCCCGCGACGGCGGGGAGAAGTAGACACCCCCACCCACCAGTCCACCAGAGGACCAGGGCCGGAAAAGACGGGAAGAGGTCTGACGTCCAGGCACTCTGGGAGTTGAAGTTTTCATTATGCCACCATCTCCTCATGCCATAAACAAGCCAGGCAGCGTTGAAGAATGATCTCATTTTCATCCAGCAGAAACGCGCGGGAGCAATCCCGGGACGCTTGCTTACTTTGAGGCTTTGCTTGCTCAGCAGCTACAGATTGGTGGTGGGAATTGACAAAGGGCCAGATTGGATATCGGAAGGGCTGAGACCGATCCACGCACCCTGATAGCAAACGATAGCTCTTAATAGAGCACTCTCTGGTAGTTCATATTTTGCAAAAAGAGAAAACTCATGTATAAATAAATTGAAGAATAAATGAAGCAAAAATAGTATAATTTAATGAAGAGGGTTCATATTGCTCACAAACACCAATCAGATATATGTTACTGGTATTTTTTATTTATTTTACTTTTTGTAGAAATGGAGTCTTGCTATGTTGCCCAGGTTGGTCTCAAACTCTGGCCTCAAGTGATCCTCCTGTCCCAGCCTCCCAAAATGCTGCTACCACACCTGGCCTGGTATTTTTTAAATAAATGTAATAATATATAAAGCTTTAAAATATTGTAATCTCTTCTCATAGTATATTCCAAGGTAAATGATTCCAAACATGGAAAAAGTAATTTACATATCAGTTCAAAGGTAATATAATCAAAGCATCATATTGATGTGTAAAAGGACATTTAAGTGTTTTTAACATCATAAAAAAGGTTTCAGAAAATATCAAAATGTGAAATTTTACTCAAATTATGATGATGCTAGCTAATATTATTAAGTACTCACAATACATCAAGCACATTTCTAAGACATTTACATATATTATTTCATTCTCATAAACATATGAAATAGACATTACTGTTTTCCCATTTCTTGACTGAAGAAACTTGGATTCAAAGAGGTTAAGTAACTTGTAAATATTCAATGTCACAGAGAGTGTGTGGCAGCGTCAGAATTTAAAATAAGTCCCTCTGGCTTCAGATTCCTCACTTGTAATGACAGTGCTATATTAACAACAGCAGCAACACGTGTGTTGAGTGTGTATGTGTACATGCATACAGTTAATGCTGGAATGTGTACGTAGAAATATTAATAATTGTATTAAGCTATGGGATTCAAGGATATTTACAGTCTTTTGCAACTTAATAGTTTTCATTATAAAAAACCCCTTGCTTCTTCTAAAATGTTTAAATCTTTTATCTAAAATTCTTTTACCATCCAGCTATACAGATTTGAGTGGTAGGACGACTGTGAACGGCACGAATGGAAGACACACCTCCGCAATTGCGCAGGCGACTTGAAATGGGCTTGCTCTCAGTGAGGAGCACGCATGTGGCTTCAGGGATGTGCGGTTTCCAAGTGGACTCCCCTTAGGCAGCTCAATTTCCCATTCTTCCTATTTAGGGCTCCTTTACTCCTTTGGGCATACTTTTCAGATTGTCTAAAATAAATATATATATTCATACATTTTTTAAATATCAGAGAAATAACAGTAAACTATGGTTTTAAACCAGATAGGGTAAAAAGGTAAAAACCAGTCATAATATTTAGATAAGTGGAACAGACACTAAAACCTGGAAGGAAGTGCACTGCACGGTGCGTTCAAGACTAGGCAGCTAGTGGGGGCGGCAACTGCCCGGGGCAGGCAGCTCTGCCGAGAACCCTGCAACGAGCACTGCTCGGGCCGCACCACTGACCGCCTGGGAGGCGGAGGCTTCCTAACCCCTGTGTCTCAGTGTTCTTCTCCATAAACTGGGGGTACCAGGATCCTCACCATAGGGTTGTTGTGAAGATTGAATAAGATGTAATGTCGGTGTGTGATTCTTAATTAGAGTAATGCTTGGAGTATAGTAAGTGCTCAAGAGATGTTAACTACCATTGTTACTGAGAAAATGAAGTAACAGGCAATTAAAATAGGCAGCTCTACGTTTTCCTAACAATGTTCTTTTCCATTACACAAAAGTCTTAGATGAAAATGAAAGTGAGTAGACTAGAGCCTTCCTGCTTCAAGCCTGTTCCTTGGATCCGCAGACTCTGCTGCACCTGCGAATGCTAGAAATGCGGATTCTCAGCACTTCCTCCCCACCTCCCAGCCCCCCATACACCTGAATCAAAATCTACAGCTTAAAGGGACCTCCCAGAGGATTTGACTGCACTGTCCTCTGGGAAACACTGGTCCTGAGCACAGACTGTAGCTTATTTTGTGATTGTCCTAAACACCCGAGGTCAGAGACTTGGCCCACAGGCCTTGGCCCTCCTTGCATTCTTCCCCTGGCCTCCAAGTTCAAGAACCCCACCTTCCTTTGGCAAAATATGCCTCCAAAAACACCTGCACCCGAATATTCATAGCAGCACAATTCACAATTGCAAAGATGTGGAAACAACTCAAGTGTCCATCCATACATGAGTGGATTAATAAAATGTGGTATATGTATACCATGGAGTACTATTCAGCTTTAAGAAACAATGGTGATATAGCACCTCTTGTATACTCCTGGATAGAGCTGGAACGCATTCTCCTAAGTGAGGTATCCCAAGAAAGGAAAGACAAGCACCACATGTACTCACCATCAAATTGGTATTAACTGATCAACACATAAGTGTACATATAAGAATAACATCTATTGGATGTCGGCCAAGGGGGAGGGGGAGGAGGGAACGGGTATATGCATACACAAAGAGAGCAATGCGCACCATCCGAGAGATGGACACGCTTGAAACTCGGACTCAGGCGGGAGGAGGGGTAAGGGCAACATACATAACCTAAACATCTGTACCCCCATAATATGCTGAAATAAAAAAAAAGAAACATATTTGAAATACTTCCACTGGGGCCTCTGTGATAGCAGCAGTGAGTTATTATCTGTGCATAAACCATGGGGGGAAAATCATCCTGTTCTGTGTTTTTTTCTTTCTTTATTCTAACAAGATCAGTCTATGCTCATACAGCAATAGCAAATTTTCATTTAAAATGGGAATGGGAGAGAAATGAGATGTGGAAAGACTTTATTTCATTTCTCTAAAAATTTTTAAGCACCCTTTTACCTCTACAAATAAATTCTCATCCTCTTACTCAATATCACTATCTCCTGCTGCTCAATTCTCTTGATTCTCAAACACAAAACAATTATTGTTCTCCTTCTTTCATTTTATGCTCCACTGCACTTACGCAAAAACCACAGTTTCAGGAATCTTTCCTTCACCTGACTTCCAAGCTCAAGGTTCATCCTAACTACATAAACTGTATTTATTGACCCAAAGTTATACAACTTTTTAAGTATTTTAATAACTTTCATCTTTTTCATGCTGTCAATTATTATTTATTAAACATGATTTCTTTTTAATTCCTTTCAGTACCCTTAGACATTGTTTTAATAATATACGTAAATAATTTAGGTAATATATTTTGCAGTATTAGTCTATATTTGGTATAACTCAAACCAATTTTTACAAATGCAAAAACATTTATCATTCTGAATTTTTCTCTAGCAACTTTCACTCATAAACATGAGTATATATTATAAAATTCCTTTATTAATACCTGATCTGAATCAAATTACATAATACTTAAAAATAAGGCTTCTCTCAAACTAGCTTGTTATTTATAGCAGCTCAATTCATAATGTACTTATATATTTCCTAATTGTTATCCTGACTGCATTTTAAGTCTCCACATTTATCCTTTTATATTTCATAGGATGGTAGTTCAGGTCACATAAAAGGCAATTGCTTCATTATTCAATATTAATTACCACCACTCAACTTTGCGTATTCAAGTTATTACATCATATATCTTTTTGTGATATTATTTCTCAACATGAAAACAGAAGTATAGACTTACCAGAGACTTATATTTCTTTTCAAGAAGTCTTAGTACTGCAGTTCTGCTATAATATGCATGCTAAATTTAAGGGGAAAATGATATTTAACTTAATATTCAAGCTATACCATTTAAATCTATTTTTCCTGTATTATTTCCAATAACATCATAAATCACACAATAACTTAGGTTTAAATTATTACAAATCAATGCCAAACAGGTTTTTCTATGTACATTTGGATTGGGAGTATAGCAATCACAAGAATGCAAATAATATCAAAAAACTTACAGATCATTTAGTGACAAATCAGCAGAAAAAAACATCCATCAATCCATCAATTGTGCCCCATTTCCATGATAAGCTATTTTAAAATCACCACCAAAAAAGCATACCCGACTATTAGTGTATAACAGAATCCAAAGAAAAGATACCCAAGTGGTCAAAAAAAAAAAAAAATCACAACTTATATTGAAGAGGATATTGTAGTACTGCCTGCTTGTGCAGAAATCTGCCAAGGTTGAAATGCTCTGAAGGAATGGTATCCTAATCATTTTCTGCCAATCATATTTAAAAACGATTCAAAGTACCAAAAAAGCTTTAATTCTCTCCTTACAGCTGAATATAGATGGAATTAAAACACAAAAATATGCAGCATTCATTGTACAAAAGCAGGGAAAACTATATCATTTAGTTAAATTATGTAACATAAAATTAGTTCAAAATATAGTTTCTTCACTTTATTTAATAACGATAAAAATATTAAACAGAATACTACCCAGTTAAAAACTATCAAAATTCTGAGGAGTAAGTTTTTTAATTAAACATTAATTAATGGCATTTTGGTTAACTGGAGGTTAATCAAAACCCTGTACGTTTTAGCCCTTGTAGTTTAAAATGTTTTCAAAAACTATTAATCCTTTTTTCAGCTTATTAAAGAAAAATATGTTGATATACTATTAAACTATTTTTAATATTGACCTGAATGTTCTGAAAAGGAATCTAATAGCTTATCCCTTAGACCAAGTCAGCAAATTCCATCCCTCAGACCAAATTCAGACTACCACCTGCTTTTGTAACTAAAATTTCACCAGAATACAGTCAAGCCCAATCATTTACATGTTATCTATGGATGGTTTGGAGCTACAATACTTGGGTTAAAAGCTGCAACAGAGACTACACAGCCTAAAATATTTACTATCTGGCTCTTTATATAAGTTTGCCAACCCCATCCTTAGACAAAAATGGTATAGGAGGATGTGATGAATTTTCATTAACTCTAGAACACACTTGAGGGTCTGATTTGGTAATCATTTTCTGCCTCATTCTCTTAAGAATCAATTACTGGCAATAAAAATGTTAAATGAAAAGTTAATTACAAAGTTAGAATATGATTTCATTTTTATTAAAAATGATCTAAACAGATATATAAAGAAGTATATATAATAAATATAATACCTATATAAAACAAGATCTTAACAGTTGTTATCCCTCTATTGCACAATTAGAAAAAATTAATATTTGAGCTTTTACATATTTTGCATATTTTTTCTAATAATGGTATAATTTGAGAATAAGGAAAAAATTTTAAAGTGTCTGATGTGAGGAACGAAGGGTTCATATTAAGTTAATTTAGTTAAATTCAGCAAACATTTATCAAACACATACTATATAGGCCAGGTAAGGGCTAAGTACTGGAGACAGAATTGTGACCTGGTTAGTTTGGCATTTATCTACAGTTCAGATAGCAAAAGGCAAAAAATGCCATCAGCTAGATAACATTCAAACTGTCCTGAGCAGTAAATGAATATGACCCAGCTCTCCATTCCCCACTGCAACATATACAGTACCTAGGTGCCTACTACACAGATTGAGAGAGAAAAAGATGCGAGCACAAAAGCCAGTTGTGTTGCTACTACTGCTAAACCCAAGATACCCAAGTGGTCAAAAAAAAAAAAAAATCACAGAAGAGGATTGAAGAGGATAGACCTGTCTTATACAGTGGTTGAAGGAGGTAACAGTATAAAGATCTCTCTACTCTTAATACTAGCTTCAGTTCCAGAACAGTGGTGAGTCAATAGGAAATTGCCAGATTCAGGCATTAAATACATTCCCAAACTTCAGGGAGGGAGGCAAGCGAAGAAGTACTTTCAGACATATCTCCTTAGCCAAAGAAAAATGAGTACTGAATCCTTATGGTCTACTACATATGCTTAAAATTTTTGAAGCTTTTAAATTAAAGAAAAATCAGATTTGGATAGGTCATTCAGCTTATTCAATAAATTCAAATGAATTATCATTTAAAATTCTGTTCAGTCTCTGCCTTTCCCTAGGTAAACAATCTTAGGCAAGTTAACTTCTCCATGCCTCAATTACTACATAGAAAAAATGGGTTATTAATACCACCTACTTCATAAATTTTGTAAAGAATTAAATGAGTTAACACATGTAAAAGCAATTAGAACTCTTAGCACACATTGAACGCTCAAACATTAGTTATTCCTTAAAATAATATAGCAATGTACTAAAAAGTATAAAAACATTCTATTTTTCCTTACCATCCACTTTTTGAACCACACAGCCTTGGTATCGACTAATGCAAAAAAGTAGATCGGATCTAAAGTCTTTTGTGAGACATGATGGCTTTGATTATGTTTAACCGACAACAAGGACAAAGTACTCTCCACAATTTCTTCCATATACCTTAAAGTTTGGAGGAAAAAATGATTTTAGAAAAAAGCAAATGCTATACACACACAAACAAACACACACACACACACACACACACACACACACACACACACACACTGGTGATGTGCATTATGTTTACGGAATGATAAAGTGACATAATCTTCAGAAACAATTTTTTTATATTTCAGTAAATGGCAGAGGTGGGATTCATACTCAATTTTTCTGCTTAAAATCTTACGTTCTTTCTCCTTCAACACTGGATCTCCAAATTTAACTTTTCTTTTTAGACTCACAGATACTCTTACAACCTTATTAAAAATTTTAGAGCTGAAAGGAAAAAGCTCAAAGAATATTTAAGGAATCTGTCCAAAGTAGCAAAGACCAACCTAAGGCTACAATATCTTCTTTTACTTTGTTGTGATAATAGTAGAAAATGGTACTTGTGTAGAGCCATTCACTGTCTATATTCTTTCACTTTGAAACGTTTGTGGGGCAGCAACACTCCTTTGTTTTATGTTGGCCTGAGTTAGGGGACTTACTTCTCTGGGTGACGAATCCAGAAAGATGGAGCCTCTTTCTGATACTCATTTAGAAGACGAACCTACAAAGCAGTATAAAATAGTTCTCACAAAATTAGAGTTCTTAAATATAAAAATACTTAAATAAAAATAAAAGCACAGTCTAGCAGATGAATACCTTTTTAAGTAAGCGGATCACATTAGGATTAGTTATGTCCACACCAGCTGAAAGAGTAGGAATATGATTTTCTCTAGAAAGAAAGTATAACTCCAAATACTTTGCTGAAAAGAAAAGGTAAAAACACAAAATTTTTATACCATTCACTTACAGTGCTTTCTGAAAAGTTACTTCTTTTCTATTTTTCTTAAGTACATACAAAAGAGAAAAAAACACTTAAAATTATTTAATAAACATACCTAAGCTTGTATAAATTTCCTTGGTCATATGTAATGGTGAAAGTGTAAATGTCTGTGCATAGAATTTTAAAATCCGGTCCTATAGAAATGAGACAGAAGATCTGCATATAAGATTCTTACTAGACGAGATGAAATATTTTTCACATAGTAAAATCTCAGATAATAAACACTAAAAAAATAAACTACTGAGAAATCTGAACAGGAATGTACTTATTTTAAAAGGGGCACATTCTTATGTTGGTCAGCAAAAAATAAAATCGACCAAAATAGTGAATCTAATAACAGAAATATATTGTTGCAAAATCTGGTAATAGTAGCTACTAATATTGGCCAGGAAGGGGTAGAGGGGAGGTTTGATAGAAGGTACAATATAAAGGTGTCACATAAAGGAACAGAATAGGCAATATTAACTTTAAAAAAAAACACACATTTCCAAATCCAACATTTGTCTTTTTAAATTGCTTACACGAGTAATTTCAGTAATTATACATTTAGGATTCTTTCTAATAATTTTTCCTATTCCCAAGAAAAATACACATATTTTTAAAAAATTACATTATTAAAACTCAAAGTGGAAACGATCACAAAATAAATGAAACAAATGAGGTAACATGTAGTTAGAACAGTGCCTGTCACTAGTAGGTACTTAAAAAATGGTAGCTATTATCATCTTAATTACACCAACTTTAATATTGTCATAAGATATTAAATACTAATTGATATTAATCCTAATAGCAAAATCCAACTTTCCATTAAATAAAAAAAAGTTGCCTTAAATTTTCTAACTTGCAGAAAAAAATTAATAAATCTGCTTAAATCCCTTAGCATAATCTGCTTACAAGAAATAGTTCCCCAAATGACTAAAGATATCTTCTAATAACCCCCAAGAAATTCCTACTTGAACACAGGATATTAATTACTTTGGGAAGTCTATTTTTATACTTGCAGCAATTGATAAGTATCTGTCACACTTTTCAGCCACTATAGGCTTCACTGAATTACATGCAAGAGTCCTTAGTGCAGGAGAAGAAAGAGAATCAAATTCAAAAATAATTTGGATCAAGCACAAATTGAAAATGAAAAGAAATTCATGCCTTGTTTTCTACTTCAAAATGACTGATTCTATTACCATTTCTCCCCTGTAACAATTGCTTCCAATTTTCCAATTTTGTTAGCTTAATAAAACTGTCCTTTGCTGCGTAATAATCTACAATGGCTAAATAATGCAACTTATACTGACCCATTAGGAACATAGCTATTTTATAAAGTTATTAACATAATTTCTAAAATAAAAGAAATCTATTGAGGCACTATGTTGTCTTTGTTATGTAAGGGAAAAATGCAGGAAAATTTACAATTGCATGTCTTGTTAGACAGCCACCAAATGTTAAAGGGGACCCTGAAATATCTTTTATCCCCTTGAAGTTCTTGGATCACTGAGTTTGTAACGAAGTCTACAATACCCTCTGGTGTTAATAAGGTTGAACTGCATCCAACTATGAGATAAACACCTTCTTCCCTTTGTAAGAATAACAAATACTGGTTCTCAAACCATTTCGCTGTACCAGTATAATTATATCTTCCTTGATGGCAGTGTGTGATTTTTAAACAGACAAATGTATTGAGATATCTAATATTTTTCTATAACTATTTGTTTACTCTCTCTGTTCTCTACTAAAATCTAAGTTCAATGAGGGCAAAGACTTTTTTTCTATCTTGTTCCTGATATGTTCCCCGCATCTAAACTAGAATGATGCACACTGTAAGTATTCAACACATATTTATCGAACAAAAAGCAAAATGTAACTATTGTGCTAATGCCTTAAAGTCTGTACAAAGCACTATTCAATTTTAAAGAAAAAATTTTTTCACTAATATATCCATTAGGAAAAAAAGACTCTTAAAAATTAAAAAATCCAATTTCTATTTTAAATGTGATACTTGGATACAGTCAATTTTTTTTTTCATTCACATCATAGACATTATCTATAGAATTATTTCCACTTGTTAATATAAGCTTAATTTTCATCATATAACTGTTCCTGAAAAGTCATATGCAAATCAACTTTTGCATAAATCATATCTGATTTCATAATTTTACAATTTTAGAAATTCTCTTTATTTGCTTTATGATTCATCTCAAATTATTTTCTAAACTCTTAACTTTATAGTTTTCTAGCTTCTCTCTTAAGCAGTTATCTCTAAATATTTAAATGTATGAGCAAAATCCTTATGAATCCTTTTGAATAAATGTTAATTCATCAATTTTAAGTTCAAATGCCATGTATCATGAATTCTTTTGTTTTTTGTTGTTGTTGTTGTTGTTGTTGAGACAAAGTCTTGCTCTGTTGCCTGGGATAGAGTGCCATGGCATCAGGCTAGCTCACAGCAACCTCAAACTCCTGGGCTCAAGCAATCCTTCTGCCTCAGCCTCCCTAGTAGCTGGGACTACAGGCATGCACCACCATGCCCGGCTAATTTTTTTCTATATATTTTTAGTTGTCCAACTCATTTCTTTCTATTTTTAGTAAAGACAGGATCTCACTCTTGCTCAGGCTGGTCTTGAACACCTGACCTCGAGCGATCCTCCAGCCTCAGCCTCCCAGAGTGCTAGGATTACAGGTGAGAGCCACCATGCCCAGCCAAATTCTTTTAAATATTTTTGACTCAAAAACAATATCAAATATTTGCATATCCCTTTATAAAACAAAACACACAAGGTAACAGTTTATTATTTGGCAATGAAGAATGATACTGACTATACTTTGAATACAATCATGAAATAGTAAGTTAATTCCTTTAAAGAAAATTTTGACAATACGAAAGGTAAAACTTAAGGTTTATAAATATTTGAGCTACTATTAAAAAAACTATATTTTATTTCTGAATGGTTAGAAAGCAAATTATTTTTAAAATTTATATAACCATTTCCTTACACTAAACACAGGATCAGGATCTGAAAGAGACACTGTCAGTTTTTCACAGAGAGTGGTCCAATTTTCACAGTTCAGGACATCAGATGGAGGAGCTGAACATAACGTTTGCAAGGCTTCATACCTCACCTATAATTTTTTAACAAAGATTTTTATTAATACTTAGGCACTAGAATAATACCAGTTCTCCAAAACAATATTTAACAAACTATTGAAAGGCAAAATCTGGATAACTGTTATAAGGAGCCATTTATCAGATGCCCTTTTATAAAACAACTCTTGAGAACTCATTTTTAAACTAAGTGCTGAACAGAGAGAAAAATAGGTTGCTGTTTTGTGTAAAGCAAAAATTAAAACACTAAATGTACTAAGAGATCCTAGGTCTCATGTTTAAGTGGAATAGGAGGAAGGTTGGTGGTTGAATCAGAATCATCAGGGCAAATTTTCCAATGGCCTTGTCCTATAGACATTCCCCATTCTAGTAGGCCCCCATAGGCAGTCCTACAGTTTGAGGGCTTTAATTTCAAAACATGATCCAGATATGCCCCTGGTGAAGCATTCCCATTTCAAGATATATGAACAATTCTCATGAAACAATTAGTTTGAACCTGCTTTTTCTGCTATATTTTCTGACCTTTTAACTACCGAGGTAGAAGAAAAAAGTCATTCAGCAGTGGTATACAAAACTGAATTTCTGTATTTTCACAGAAAGCTTACTTCTTAATCAGTCTTCTCAAAATCTCATCAGAATTCACTCAACACAGTATGACCTGAGGGAAAGTAGTGGAGAATAGCTCTGCTCCAATGATGAATGGAGTAAAGCTGCTTCTTCACGGTCCTCAAAATCTGGTCATTTCCCGACCGAAATAACTGAAACCTAGGGACTGAAAAGCTGAGGCACCAGAGGCAGCAACAGGAGCCAAGATCTCAACCACCACCTGACTCACAGTCTGAATCAGGGTGCCAACAGTAAGATGAAAAAGATAGGATATATTTGAAAATGCCTATATATTCATATGAAAGAGCTTCTAAAATACAACTTTGTGATAGGCACTGGGGGAATGTGGGGAGAGTTTTTAAAATTATGAGTTCATTTATAATGTTAAGCATTTTTTCCTTCTCAGTTCATTTTTAGGACAAAATCCCATTAAGAATTTACTACCTGCAGAAGCAGAATAAAGGTGTCTGAGTAAGTATAGATTTCCAAATAATTCATTTAAACTGAAGACAATAGGATTTTTATCATATAAAAGTCAAACATTATTTTTAAGAGCTTTTAAAATATATTATTTAATATGAACCCAGAAAATAAACCAGAAAGCAAAATGCTGAAAGGAAAAAATTATTCTTAAGATTTTTAGAAAATTTCAGTGGGAAATTAAACTATTCATTTAATTTAAAATGAAAGTTTGAAAAAAATAATTTCAAAAATTGAGACCAAATGGTCTATCATATTTTCTATTTCAGACTTTCAGATAAAATTAAGACTTCGTTAACAATAACTTGTACAATATTTTAAAATATAAACAGATATAATTCAATACAATTGCTCCTTTAAGAATACTTTTTCCAATAAATGAACAAATTGTCAGTTTCTCATATGGGAGATATTGGTCAAAGGATACAAAATTTCAGTTAGATAGGTGGAATAAGTTCGAGAGATGTATTGTACAACCTGGTGACTGTGTTAATAATAATGTATTCCTGAAAATTACTAAGAAAGTATATTTTAAGTGTTCTCACCACAAAAATAATAAGTATATGAGGTAATCAGCCATTCCTCATTGTATACATTTCAAAACAAGCTGTACTTGATAAATATATACCACTTTTATTCTTCCATTAGAAATAATTTTTTTAAAGTTGCTCACATTTTCTAGAAGCATAAAAAGAATTAAAAAATCTTTTTTCCTAAGAAATCACTAAAACATTGCATACAAAGAACAATGAAGAAACAGTTTTGAGGACAATTGCTCATAACTTTATCCTTTTGAAATTGAAGCTAGAAATGAAAATTTCCTCCTACAAACCATCACAATTCTCTAAGGAAAGCCTCCCTTACACTGTGACCTTTCATTTCAAGACCGAATTTACCAGGGATCTCAGTCTAGGATTGCCCATAATAACAAAGGCTTAACCTCAAGAGAAACAGCCCAGCTGCTACTGATTGTAATCCAATACATTATAAATATGTGATAGCCAACTGAACTTGACAGCTATCCTTTTAACTTACCTCTTTAGGCTGCCCAGGATCCAACTGCTCTAAAATCAATTGTAATTTTCCTTGACAAAATTTGTAACTCTGTAACACAATTGACAGAGCATTCACTTATTTACAAGGCTTTTAGAAGTATTGCTATAAATTATTTTTAATATAATTCCAAGCACACAACACATTCTGGACAAGAGAATATGATCCATTTTGATTTGGCAGTGCTTGGGATTTTTTGTTTCCCAAGACTTTTAAATGGGAACTGAATATACCAATAAAACAGTTTACCTTCATGTATATGAAACTATTATTATCTGCTGAACAATTGTAATGTGTAGAACATTATAGGACTCAAAAGACATAAAGCCTAAATATTATGTACGCAGAAATATGAAATGAATGAAACAGAAAGATAAAACAAACAACAAAAACAATTTTACTTGTTTCGTACCCTATGTATAGCTAGAGTGGTGCTTCATCTTTTTTGTTCCCTTTCTTTCCTGTACTTTTCCTTAGCATTTTTTCATAGTTTTTTTGGTGAAAAAATTCCAGAAGTAAAAACCTCCATCTAGAAAAAAGTTTATAGTAAGTAGGCCATAAGCTATTTTGGAAACAGAAAGGGTCTTTTTTCCCCACCAAAGGCAATTTAAATATGCATAACATCTAAAAAAAACATCTAAAAATAACAAAGATTACAAAAATAGCTGCCACTTACTATCTACTATGAAACAAGCCCTATACTATCTCAACTCACAATGACTCTGTGAAATTGAAAAACATGAAAATCAAAGAGGTTAAATACTTGCTTCAGGTTACACAGCTATCAGAATTCACATTCTCATCCATATTAGAGACCCTCCTCTCTTCACTGTACTCTTTCCTGAGATGTTCTCATCCAGTTCCTTGACTTTAGATGTATCATGATGACACATAAATTTATTCAGTCACTTGATCTCTAGAGTTATATATCTAATTAACCTCTCAACATTCCATTTGAAAGTCTAATGTGGCATCTCAAACTTAACATACCCAAAATAGAATTCCTGATTTTTTTTTTTTTAAATTCCAAATCTGCTCCTCCCTGAGACTTTCGTCTTGGTAAAGGGCACTATGATCCATTCAGGTTGAGTTAGGTCAAAAATAGAAGTCAATCTTGACTCCTCACTTTCTCTCATTTCCTACATTCAGTCCATCATTAAGTCCTGCAAGACAATCCCCAAGTTTCAAACATATTAAATACAACTACCCATTACTACTTCTCTGCTAAAACCCTAGTCCAAGGCCCTATCCCCTCTAATCTGGACTACTTCAATTCACCTTATCTGGTCTTCCTGCTTCCACTCTTACCTCAACTGGCCCCACTATCCATTCCCAAATAGCAGTCAAAGCTCCTCAAAGTTAGAAATCAAATCCCTTCACCCCCTTACAGAAGCCCTCAAAAGACTTCCCACTTTACTCAGTTTCTCTTTCCCTCGCTTTCTCTCTCATACATCACCCTGCTGTCCAGGCTCCAGGTACACTGCCTTCTTTCCAACCCTGGAAGATGTCATGCTCACTCTAGCCTAAGAATGTTTGCCATAGCCTTTCCTCCAGCTGGCAGTGCTCCTACTCCAGAGCTTTGTATGGCTGCCTTCTTAACACTTACAACTCAGCTCAAAAGCCTCTGCACAGACGACTCACACTATGTTATCCCTAACACTAACCTTTCTACCAAGTGAATCCTGCATTTTCAACTTCTTCTTATACCAGTGGCATACCTTATTGGCATCTCAAACTCAGTATGACTAAGAAAACTGAACTTACCATATCATTCTCCACACCTAACCTTTCACTCCAAATTCCAGGCACAGTTTATGACACCATCATCCTCTCTAGTCCTCTTGGCTTGAAATCATAGCCAGACCTTTGATTCTACTGCCATTTGTGCCACCCCCTCCAAAACACGGTCAATAGTCAAGTTTAATGATTCTAACTCTGTACTAATTCTCACGTCAGTCCATTCCTATTTATTCCTACCAAGCTTAAGTTTGGATCCTTATTACTTCTTATTTCAACTACCATGTTAGCCTTCTAACTTGTCTCCCTACATCAACTCTCTCCCCACTTCTACATACAACTGTCAGGTAAATCTCCCTGAAGCACATTTCTCTATTCAAAAATCTAAAATAATTTCCTTTTGCCTACATAACACAATCCAATTTAGCTTTTGAATGTATTACTTTATTCCTTAAATATTTATTCTGCACATAATATGTGCCAGGCACCTACTATGTATCAGGCACTATGATTTTACAGCCAGGAGCTATAAATAATAATTAAAACATAATTCATGCCCTCACTCCATAATCTAGCCTTAATATACCCCCCAAACTCTTTATTCTAACCCTTTATCACATAAACAAACTATACAAGGGTTCTCATATATATCACATTCTTTGTTGGTTCAGAGTTTTTGTCTATTCCAATGTCAGAAACACTTTCCTCTATAGCCCTTTGATATTATTAATGATAAGGGCTACTCTTTGGGATTCCCAAAATATATCATTTCTATTTCACAACGTTGTTATTTATGTACCCATCCTACCTCTTTCTTATATTAACTAAACTCCTCGAGAAAATAATGCATATCTGATTAATCTTTGCATTTTTGTAATACCTAACAAGATATTACACATGGCAGATGCCCAATACATATGAGTGTACATCCAGAGTTGATGTCCCTCAATTCTATATTTGTCTTTCCTCCAAGGTTATAATACATATTAGAAAAGCATAACTTTTTTCCCTCTTTGCCACTAAAAAAGAAAAGAAAAGCATAACCTTTAATTGTTATCTAGTTAGAGTATCCTCAATCTACTTATTCAACACCCTAAAAAAGATTCCTTTAATTGTCTTCTTAAACACAGTACAAACTTCTGTTTAAAAATGTTAAACAATGAAATAATTTTTATAATTATTATTATAGTAAACAGAATTTGTCTAATATCTGTCTTAAAGGCTACCTATGCTAAAGTCTCCTTTTAATATTGTTATTTATCATGAATGAACATAAATTGCTATAGCAACTGTAATAATTTATTTAAATAGAGCGTGTGGATAATGTATTCACCTTAATATATACTTGTTAGATTTTCAGTTGTTCTAAATATTACTTAGATTGAAAATTCCTGAGGATAGGAGCAATGTCTGCTAACTCAGTTTGTAAGGCAAGACATACAGATCTGTTGGTGATAACAGAAGTGATGATATCAATATATGTAGCTACTGCCAAAAAAAAAGTTTTTTTAAAAACATTTATTAGAAACTGTGAGATATAAATGAAAAAATTTTTTTAAAGATCTTAAATTTACATTGGTTGAAGTGTAAACTAAGCAAATAATATCTAAGGAAACTGAAAGGGGAAAAGAGAAAGAAATGGAAAAAATTGGTAGTCTAAGATATATTTGGTCCTTTTATATGATCATAACAATCTGAATGAAAGGTCTTTATGTGCTAAAATAAGATTTGGATACATTTCTGCAGATGCAAGTTACCTAAAGATTGTAAACAGAACACATTCTGTAATTTTTTATAGAGATATCATATTCAATTACTTTATTACAACATATACCGAAAAATATTCACATTATTCTATTCCTACACTTTATTTTTTAAAAATCATCCTCAAAATTAATTTACTCTAGAAATTTAAACTGTATAAACCATCAAATATGCAAACAAATAGAGCTATTAGTGTTGTTCGAATAGTACTGTTGTGGGAAATAAAAAGGAAAAACACATAAATATTGAACTTAATATTGCCTCAGGCTTTAATATGCATAACGGTACAATGATTTCTTTCCTATTCTTAAAAAAAAAAAAAAAAAGAAAAGAAAAGAAACCTCACCCAAAGCTGACAACAAACACTATGTAAGTGCTTAATGCATGCCAGGCACTGTTCAAAATGTTTTAGATGTTAGTTAAATCATTAAATTTGCAAACACCCTGTAAGATAGGCTCTATCTCCACTACACACATAAGAAAACTTAAGTATACATAGGTCAAGAAACCAAGGTCCAAGTCCATCAATGTCAGAACCGGAGATTATTTCAGCTGGTTTGTCTCAAGATTCAGAATAAATTAGCTTCATGTAGAATGGTTGTTTCAAATTGTAGCACATCTAAAACTTTTTAAATTATGCACTCATCTTTCACTAAACTGTAAAGAACAAAGTTACTATTTCAAAACAAAAACATAAGTTTTTAAAAACATTTTCAAATGCTAAGTTTTTCTTAATTTCCTAGATGTTTTAATTGTTTTGACTTTAAAAATCTTTAGCACTTTTCTGTAAAAGTGCTAGATTGAGAATAACAAAAATCTATTACCATTTTAAAGTATGAAGAAACCAAGTGTTCATAAAGAAGATTATTAGCACTACTAATCAAAGAAATTACTAGTTTTCTGACATTGTTTCATCAAGGAATTACTATTAAAACAAGCGAGCAAAAATAACCATACACCAGTCCTGATGCTTCTCCCAAACAATCCACCTGTCTCAGTCCTAACCTCTAGGTAGCTACAATATCAACACTACTATGTTTAGTTTTTGAAATCTCAGCCACTTTTCCCTTTCGATTCTACATTTTTAAGATTTTATGACCCTTTTTCTGCTTACAAAACAAACAATAAGAAGAATTAAAATCTTTTCAACTGGTGGTAGCCAAAGATGGAGGAACTTCTGATGTGCAGATTAGGATGTAGCTAATCCTATGTTCTGGCTGATGTTGCTGAGAAAGAGATGAGAGTCTTAGAATTCCTCATCATAGCATAAAATCCTCAAAAGCAGAATTTCTCACCAAAAAGAGCATTGTAGAGCTTTGAAGATTTAAGGAGGGGCCAGAAAATGGGCTAAACTTAAGATTAAGATTTGAAGAGTAATGGCAAGAAATAAATTAGGTAGTTGAAAGCACATATTCTGAAAAACAAGGCAAAAGACATGCACCCAATAAAGGAAAAAAACTACTTGAGAAAAATTCTTACTGAATAATTCAAAGCCTAGCAACAAGACGGAGCTCAGACTGTTCCCAAGAAAAGAAGAATACATTTCTTTGCTTCTTTCAGCTTCCAGAAGCTGTCTGCATTCCTTGGCTTTGATTGCCTGCTTCCATCTTTGAAGCCAGTGATCACATCACTCCGATCTCTATGTCAGAGTGCACAGCACTTTCTCTGACCCTCCTGAGTACCTCTTAAACAGACCCCTGTGATTACATTGGGCTTACCTGGATAACCCAGGATAATCTCCCCCATCTGAATATCCTTAACTTAATCACACCAGCAACGTCCCTTTTGCCATTTAAGGTAGCATGTTCACAGGTTCTGGGGATTAGGATGCGGACATCTTTGAGATGACCATTATTATGCCTACCACACACAGGTATCAAAGGATAAGCTTCAAAAAGAGCTGGCTTGGAAAGCAAAAATAAAAAAACAGTAAATGCTTTAAGCATGTTCATGTTATAGAAGAGTAACAGGTGACTGTTATCCTCAACTCACCTTCTCCACATAAAGTGTACACTCAGGGGTAGTTTCCTTGGAATGTAATAAAATAGCTGGCACAGTATACAACAGCATAATAACTGTGCTGTACTACACTGAATACTGTGGGGGAAGAGGGAGACAAAAAAACTACAAGAGGAAGGATATGAATTCTGAAAGCCTAATAGATATTGGATATAATCCTCTAATTCCCTAGCAGCAGAAAATGACCCAGCAAAGCTCAGTTAGAAACCACACAAGATCACAGCTGAGAAAGTTTCCCTTTGAGTGTATCTCTGAATGGAATCTGTCTCAGCATACCCTTTTGAAAGCTAACATGTACAGAGCAGCAATTGTGTGCCAGGCACTGTTCTAAGCACCTGGCCTACATTAATTTAGTTAGTCTTCTCAACAACCCTATGGTAAGTGGTATTATCATCCCCTATTCTTACATTACAAATGAGAAACACTACAGCATAGAAAAGTTAAGGTCCTATAGCAAGTAAGCGGTGGAACCACAATTTGCACCCAAGCAGTCTCCAGGTAGTACGGCAAAGAACAAAGAGAACAGACTCTTGAGGAAGAGAAGTCAGGCTTAAATTCAAGTTCCACCCCTAATTAGTAATTCAAGCTTAGGCAAATTACTCAATTATTATTATATGCCTCAATTTTGTCTGTGAAGTGGACTAGTAACACCTATAGTGAATATAAAGCTAAGCACAAGGACCGGTATATGGCAGAAATTTCAATAGCAGATAGCTAGTATTATTACTTCTATCTTTCCATCATTATTTTACAGAGATTTTTCCAGGTTTAATCACAATACCAAATTCTTTCATTGCTCTGCTCACAACTATGTTAAAAGCCACTCTCTCTCTTTTATTCTTTAATATTCACAACTTACACTAATAGTCTCCTGTTTTTCAATAATGGGTCAGAAATCCACATGTAATCAGGTTGCAATTTTTTCATTAACAATAAATTAAAGCCTATTCTATTCACAAAATGCAAGTATTTTACTGGTATCAAATCAGCTGCATCAATGTTGTTTACTCAATGTTATTAATAGAAAAATGTAGACAGACTTTTTTAAGCCCAGAGCAAAGTAACTTAATTTTGAAGGCATAAATAAGAATGTATTTAATGGAAGGAATGACTGATACATTTTTAGAGACTTTTTCAATTCTGACCATATTAATCCAGTCTCTCTTTAATCAGTTAAATGAGAGTCTTTTCACTAAGCAAAAGTATACCCAAACATCTCCTAGAACTTGGCTACACTGAAAGAGCTTTCAGGATAGATCTGGCATTCACATGCATTTTTCCAAAAGACCAGGGATTCACATGCCTTCCTGATGGGCAGAGTTTACTATTAACCCAATTAGTGATTTTTAAAACAAAGTCATAGTCACAGGGCAGACACTTGAAAATTCAGATATACCCTGTGGACATCCCAAAAGAAGCCATAGAAACTTAAAGCATGATTCCTTCTCAAGAATCAAAACGAAACAAAATAAACAAGGATAGCTACTGAAATTATGGTCCCATTTCAACCAAAGCTTTGCATTTCTTCAAAAATCTATGATTCTAATGACTAGAAACAATTTAGTATTTGGGAATTAGTGACCTCAACTTCCAATTAATCAATCAATCCTATTTATTATAGATCTGAATACTTGTACTTCTTAACAACAAATTAACAATGTTCCAATTGTTTCTTGTGTTTCAATTTCAATGTATGCAGGTGGTTGATCAAATAAGTAACAGCCAGGAGTTTGAGGTTGCAGTGAACTATGATGATGCCACTGCACTCTAGCCAGGGCAACAGAGGGATACTGTCTCAAAATAAATAAATAAATAAATAAATAAGGATTAATTGGGAATAAGATGTTTTAACTAGAGCTTATGCAGATTTGGTTCAATACTTATTATTTTTTTAAAAATTCCAAAATACATTAATTACTTTATCTCATTAAGAATTGTCTCAGATATAATGTAATTATTCACTAAACATATAATTCTATAAAATGTTATTTCATGGAGTTTTTTATTGTTTATTTTTCTTCTGAATCTTAAAATTAAAAGGCAGAAAAATATGGCTAAGAAAATTTATAAAAGCTAGTGATTATTAAACTATTTCAAGACATAAATGCAAAAGTAAACAGCACACCTGATTGAATGATGAATCACTATCAGAGCAATTGTCTGTGCAGTAACTACTGCTTTTCTCCTTTTGTATTTTTTTCTGCCTCTCTTGACTTCGTATCTCATCTTCCTCAAACCTGTTAATCATAGAGTCCACCACGACCATCATAGTGCTTTTCAGGGAATGCATCATTTCTTTGTACCTTTAAATTCAAAATAGTCTTAATAAGAGGAAAACTACCAGCAGAAATTAAAACAGCCAAATTATATTAAATTATCTGATTATTTTTTCTATAAGAAGGAAAGCCCCTGTAAGAACAGAATGCTAAAGAGAAAAAAAAACTAAGTCAATTTTTCTTAAAGAAAAAATAGTACAACAGAATTAACAAAATAGAAATATATATATATAGGGAATCCAGGAAGTTTGTTATTTCCTGGGTTTTTTCATGGTTACCTGGACCAAGTCAGGAAAATCTTAAAAATCTAAGGCAAGATGTTCCAACTGTACAGGTTTCAGTTGCTAGCAACAAAATCAATCGTTAGTATTAAAATCCCAAGCTTTTTTATACTTCACCTTAATCCCTTGTTTTATTTTTTATCTCTTTCTTTATACTACCTTCTTCTATTTTCTTTCCTTTACTTCTCTCTTGCCTGTACTTTATTATCTATAGGTACCCATAGCCACAACTAAGACCTGCTTTGTACATGCAAGATCTAAGAGTTAAGCTCTCAGTGGGTCCTTTCAAACAAGAGGCTAGAGAACCCATTATCAGAATGTTAAGAAAGGAATTCCTGAAATTGTGAAGAGTTTGAACTGGATAACATCTAAAATCCCTTTCAGTTCTATAGGTCTAAAAATCTCAAAAATAACTTATAACAAATTTCTCCATTTTTTAAGTTCAAATTCTTAAGTATCCATATAAATACTAGACTGAGATCCCCAAAAGGTCTAAGAATAGAATTTTAGAACTAGAAAGACCCACAAATATAATTGTAATCCAGCTCTGTACAAATGAGGAATACAGGACCTGGATCATTGAAATTTCTATATTTAAAACAAAAAAGGCATAAAGATTTTTAAAATATAATGAATGAATACTAAATCTGGAATCAGAAAATCTGAATTGGAATCCTAACTACTCTATCCACCAGCTCTGTCATAATAAATAACTCTCAATTTCCACAACTATAAAATGAGATATATACACTGGGCACAGTGACTCACGCCTATTATCCCAGATACTTGGAGGCTGCAGTGGAGGATCACTTGAGCCCAGGAGTTCAAGGTTGCAGTAAGCTACAATTGTGCCACTGCACACCAGCCTGGGCAACAGAGAGAGTTTTGTCTCTTAAAAAAACCTTTTAAAAAAAATGAGAGTTGTCACGTTATCCCACTGCTCAGGCACCTAAGTGGCTCCCTAATGTCCATGGTATCCACTCGGTTTCCATTCAGCTGACCAATTTTCAGCCTCATGGTCTCTGTAGTCAAAAGACTCAGTTTATAAAGCACTAAATCAAGCAGAAACTATATTGTTCCCCATCCTCCATCAGGTCAGAAAAGTAGACAAGCAATTAACAATATATACAAAGAACACTGTTAAAGGGTTAAAGGTCAGAACTGTTATGGAACACACTTCCTGCCCTTAGGAATTTATAGTGGAAATCAAGGGGTCAGAATAGAAGTAATTGTTAAAAGAAAACTACAGGAATTTTTATAGGGCAACATATACTTGCAAGGCAGCTAAAAGAAAAACAGGCTCATCACTGATGTTCAGTATCAAACAATTGTACTACTCTGGACAAGCCACTTAATTGTCCATAAAATGAGGAGCTTAGAAAAAAATATGTCTAAGGCATTTTCCAGCATCAACATCCTAAAGGTTTGCAGAGTTAAAATTAATTTAATAAAAACTGAGCTCATAAATAACTAACTTACCTCTTTTAGTCTTCCATAACTACTATCAGACTAGACTGAAGGGCCTTTGGGAGAGTTTGTTAATTGCACCCAGTAATCCCTCCTTGAAGTTTTTACTATGGTACATGGTTATCAGACAAGTATTAAATGTCCCAGTCTCTGTTGCAGATAGATGTGGGCACATGACCATGTTTCAGTCAATGGAAAGTGAGAGAATAAAGAATTTTGGGACGGGCGCGGTGGCTCACGCCTGTAATCCTAGCACTCTGGGAAGCCGAGGCGGGCGGATTGTTTGAGCTCAGGAGTTCGAGACCAGCCTGAGCAAGAGCAAAACCCCATCTTTACTAGAAATAGAAAGAAATTAATTGGACAACTAATAATATATAGAAAAAATTAGCCAGGCATGGTGGCTCATGCCTGTAGTCCCAGCTGCTCGGGAGGCTGAGGCAGTAGGATTGCTTGAGCCCAGGAGTTTGAGGTTGCTGTGAGCTAGGCTGACGCCACAGCACAGACTTCTAGCCCGGGCAACAAAAGCGAGACTCTGTCTCAAAAAAAAAAAAAAAAAAAAGAATTTTGACCTTTATTCTCTCTTCCCTTGGCCAGGTTGAAACACAGTTGTATAGTTAGTATGGCTGCTTCAACCTCACAGATTAAAGTCATATGAAGGCAATCCCCTGGGCCTCGGGTTGGCAAAATATATCCTATGGACCTAATAAATTGACCTATCGCCTGTTTTTGTAAATAAAGTTTTATTGGAACACATGCACATTGTTTCATTTATGTACCATCCATGGATGTTTTCATATTAAAACAGTTCCCAAACCCTAAAATATTTATTATACGACCTCTTACAGAAAAACGTTTGCAAGCCCCTGACCTAGGATATATATGATGGATAACAAAATAAGAGGAAACTGGGTCCTTGGATGAGTTCATTGAGCAGATCCACCTACCCACCCTGTAGTCACGTATTTCTAAACTGTTATATAAAGGAAAAAAAAAAATGACTTCTTTGAGCTACTGTATTTTGTTATCTTTTTTTATAGCTGTTTAATGCATATCTAATATATTTTTCCTATATATTTTCATGTGGCCTTTTGCATATATCATGTCACTTACCATACTGTATTGAAACTATCTATTTCCAGTCTCTATTTCAGCATAATGTCAAATTCTCCATTATGCTATAGATTATTGGAGGGTAGAAGACATCTTACTCATCTTTATAGCCCCAAGATCTAATACCTAACATAGAGTAATTATTCATTAAATGTGTTATGAGTATGACTGGTAAGAGAAAAGAAAAGAGAAAATGATTTATTGCTAAAGCCAGAATTATTTCAAACATCTGTAACACAAAATTGGTTATATTGGCAAGAGACACTCTCATTAATTCACTCAGCAAATACTGATTAAGCACCTAAGATACACCAGGCAGTTTCTAGACATTAGGATACAGAAATAGACAAAAAGATAAAATCATCTATTAATATATTTGTATAGTTTACATTCATTCTAGCAAGAAGACATTGAAAACAAGTAGAAAATAAGCAAAAATATACTATCCTTATTAATCGGTGGTAAAGAATCTAAGAAGAAAAATAAAGCAAGGTAACAAAGAAAAAGAAAGTAATGGAAAAGTTATCGTTTTACATGAAGAGGTCAGGGAAGGCCTCTCTGATAAGAACCAAAAAAAGTGAAGGAGCAAGTCACACAAATTTTAGGAAAAGGTCATTCTAGGTAGCAGAAGCACCATGAGTACAAATCCCTCAGGGAGGGCCCTGTTTGACTTGTTTAGGAAGGAGCAAGCAAGATCAACGTGGCTGGAGCAGTGTGACAGGAAATATGGAATGAGGCAGAAGGGGGAGCAAAGCTCACAGTGGGCCTTGTTGGCTACAAAAAGAACTTTGGATTTTACTCTGAGTGAGATGGGAAGCCTTTGGAGAGTTTTGAGTGGAAGAGTGTTATGATCTGACTCACTGTTTTAAAGAATCATTCTGCCTGCTATGAGGGAAACTGACTGGTGGGGGCATGAATTAGGGATGCCATGGAGAAGTCCTGTGGAAAGAAAAATTACTTTAAAACATTACTGTGGACATACTCACTCTTTAGAGTCCTGAGTTCTTTTAGTAACATGCTGTACAACTGTGTCATAGCCAGATTCCTCAACTTGATTCTGATCAGATATGCATTTTTCCATTTCTTCTTCAATCATAGCCCCCAACGTATTACATATATGCTGTCTAAGGTATTTCACAAATTCATAGCTGAAACAAATATTTAAAAAATAAGTGCAGTAAATATCATGAGCTTATTTACCAAACATATCCAGAAAAACAATGTGAGCACAGAAAGATTTATAATGTATCTAAGATCTCTTACCTTAAACTGGGATTAAATGAGTCATTCGTCACAAATCCTCAAGTTAATCTACAGTTTTGCTTTGCCTTTTTATTTTTCTACGACACATGGCAAATATCATTTAAAGATTACCAGGATGGGGAAAAGCAAATTTCAGGGGCAGCCCAAACTTTAGTGAGTTAGAAGTTTCTTCACATTTCTTTTTTATATTCCTATCTTTAATATGTGATGTTGAAGGGTAGGGAAATCAGTTGTTAAAGATTTTCATAGTTATTCAAGCTGATGAGGAAAACCAGACTGAAATACAGTAATTACGAAAAAATAAATAGGAAAAAGTTAAGCTCTATCATAAGAGTTTGGTGTACATTTCGGAAGTGGTAACTTACCTAAATTCTATCTAAACAGTTCTTGTCTGTGACTAGCATTATTAGTAAATTTAAGATACATTTTGCCATTGGCATTTACAGTCCTTTTAGATTCCAATTTATCTTACCAGATTTATGTCCTATTATTACCCCCACACAGGCCCAATTCCCCAAGTTTTCTATTCCCAATATCTTTGATAATATTATGTTACCCATTTAGTGTGTTTTACTATCACTCCTTCAGCTAAATTATCTCTTACAACGTAAAATGCTACCTTCTGATAAAGTCTTTCCTAATAATGTTCTTTCTCCCCTAAGTTCCAAAAGTACATTGTTGCTCTCTATCAGCTCTCAAAATATTCTGTCTTGTATGTAGTCATACAACTTGAAACATCCTCTGCTTGGTTCCTGACCAGCTCTAAACCCAGATTTTTATATGATTTATATACTTGACAATAGGATAAATCCGCTTGTCTGTGTATCATCTGCAATTCCATGTACACAGCAGACACTCTATCAATACTTGTTGGATTGAAATTAAGCGCTGGGGAAGGGTTTATCTCTTCATTTCCTACATCAGTTGCTGCCAGTTTGAATTGCTTATCCTTTCTAAATATTTATTCTAGTGGTTAGTTCCTTGTTCATTTAATGCCTGTTAACAAATTTCAAATAACATTATGCTATAATTACCCTCATACATGGCCTCTTATTCTTCCTATATTCCCCTGCAAGGAAAAAAAAAGAGACAAGAGAAAAAAGGAAAGTGTAGAGTAAAAACAAATCTCCTCTTTCCAACTACCCACCACATTTTTTGGCACTAACATTATATTTCAAGACTTCCAAACCTGCCACCATAGAATGCTCTTTAATGTCTCCATCTTTTTCTGTACCCCACACCCACCCACTAGATCATATCCATACAGTCACCAACACTTGTTAATGTTCCCTGCATATCCCTTGATTTCATCACTTCCTTTTTTTCTATTTCTATCAATCAGTACAAAACTACATCACCTATCACTTCTCTGCCTTTTGGCTAAGATCAAGTGTATGCAAAACCACATCACCTTACATGGAGATTACTGCAGTAGCCTTCTTGTCTTTTCACTTTTACTCTTTTCCCTCTCATATTCATCCTGAATACTACAGCCATACTGGTCCTCAAAAATCACTGATTTCATTATTTCACTCAGAGGTAGAACCATTTTACTCATACCAATGCATGCATAGAATGCCTCAATAAATATTTTTGGAATTTAAAACTAGTTATTGGATGCCCATTGTCTTTCATGATCAAATACAGCTTCCTTGGCCTGGAGTTTACATACCTAATCAATCAAATGCCTTTATTAGGGTATCTCCACTGAAATGAGGCCACATTAAAAATTCTCAACAAACCAACAACCATGTTGATTTGCGTATAACCAGGTAAGAAAATAAGTTATAAGTGACTACCATCTAGACTCTGTGCTAAGTACTTTATTAATATTATTTTATTTACCATATGATAGGTAAAATAGATGCAGACACAGATTCAAAAACTAAAGAGCCTTGTCAAATTCACAACTACTAATTCATTCACCTTACTCCAAAGCCCATGTTAATTCCATAATCCCACCTTCTCCCAAAGATGTAAAAATTCCAGAAATGTTTAAATAGTAACATATTTTGTAGTGGTAAATTGAGAGTGGGAGGAGATATAAATAAATGTAATACTCATATTTTTATCAATTTGTATATAACTTAAATTTCTTTCATTTGGGAAAGAAAATTATATTTTATTTTCTCAAAATTATAATTGGCATATTAAATTTAAAGTATAATTTACTTAAAAATTGAAGTTATTCATTAAATTTACTTAAAATGTTTAATATTTACACTTGATGTTCAGCTAGTAACTTCTAAGCCTTAAGGGAATGAGTATTAAGTATAGCAGAAAAGGAAGCTAAGGTTATTTTGAAAATTTAATGTCCTGCAACATTAGGTCGAAATAGCAAACATTAATTTTGAGAAATATAGTCGAAGAACAACAAAACCCAAAGCTTACTGAATCATATGTTATAGAAAACATCCTCTAATCACCATCTAAACAGTTGTGCTTTTTCTGGTGATTCATCATTGCCTTATATTACTAGAAGATCTTCCTATATATAAGCAAACTTCCCATCCATATTAAAAGTTACTTTATTTTTTATTTATGTATGTCTAATTATAAACCAAATCTTTGCACATTCTATATAAAACAGTGAAAACTTACACAGGCAAGAAAAGAAATTCAAAAATTAAGGTTTCAAGAGAATCCTTTAAAGATGTTCTTAATTTTGTAATATTTGACAATCCCCAGACTGCCTTCACAGAAACACTGTTGGCTCTGAGAAAGAGTTGGCAGATGTGCACAGTGAGATCTCAGGAGCGAAAAAAGGTATAAGTTCTCCATCGCAACATCCCTGCACAACCAGGAAGCCTCTTAATCAAGAATCAAATTATCTGAAATTTCAATACCATAAAAGTATCATTGCTTTCTTTGAAATGACTGTAAAAATGAAAAAGATCCTAGAATAATCCTTTCAGCCCAATCACTGTGACCAGGCATCCAGCCTTTCACAGCTGGGAAAAGGGAGAAAAAAGTAAATGTGAAGAAAGTACAGAGAGAGAAGTTTGGAGGTCCCTAAACATTATCAGGCCCCTCTTCACAATCCTGCCGAAAATCTATCAATCAGACACACCAGTCTTCCTCCACACCTCTGAAATATTTAGTGGCAAATGAAAGACGGGGCTAGCCTGAGTTATTCCTCTGAAACTAAAGGAAGAGCCTTACTGAAGATTCTACATACCACTATCGATACCTACTTTGCAAATGCAGAATTATCCTTGTTCCTTAGTTTTATCAACCCTATCTCTGTGCCAAACATCAGCCAATTAGGAAAAATGAATATTTAACTGAGAAATATAACTTGTTTCTGTGTGTTTTTTTTTTTATGAAGCCCAACTTATAAGCAACACAAATAATATTTCCATAACTGAGGCAGTGAGAAAATATAATACAAGCCTACTAACATAATTTATTCAATAAAGTGAAGAGAATGCCATTCTAAAATAAAAGTTGTCAAAAAAAAAATCCCCATTTAGCATAAGCTACAAGTAGCAAATATGCTGGAAAAAATTTAAAATCCCAAAATTTTGGGAACTTGAATAACCACATGCTTTTTTCTAGTGACACAATTTTTACCTATAACCACAGAATTATCTCCTAGAAAACTAAAAGTACTTCAAGGTTTTGATTCATCTTCCAAATTAAATGAACCCAAGGACCCTACAATTAAATCTTAAGAGGTTATTGCTCTTCTCAAAAGAATCTTCTAAGAAAAAGAAAATCTCCAGGGATGGTAAGGCCCTTTATCTTATCAGGATTACCAGACTGTCTATGCACTTAGGATGCTATACTGACTCACCCATCATTGGAAAACTTTGAGAGCCTTCAATCCCAAATTAATGAACAAAATCATTTCTTCAAGTGAGCCCTTCTATTCTTCAGGTAAGAGTAACCCAAGACTTCAAATTCTCATCCAACAATTCATTTTGTGTTGGTACTTTTTCCATCTGCATTCATGGCAGTAGCCCATAAAATCCTAAGTAAAGCTGTTCTTCCATAGTGGTGCCCCAGGACAGAAAATTGTTTCTATGGCTTGTGGAAATAGTTCTATAAAACTAAGTACTATGTTGCCTGCATTGTAACCATGATAGTTTTTATGAAATCTATATCTAATCCAAAAAATTGATGGTAACTATAGATTTTTATCAAATATTCCCATTGCATAATTTTTAGAAATTAATCTGGAGGTAGAACAATATTCTACTTATGTTCTATAAAAGTAAAACCTCTGGATGCCTCAAAGAGACTTTCAAAAGGTCATTATACTTATTTGAGGGATTACAAATTCAGATGCTACAAAAGGTAGACAGAGGTGAAGCAAACCATGTGTAAAAGAGAAAAGGATATAAGCTTTAGTGAACTGAAGAGGACATGCTCCAGCTAAAGGGAAAGCTTCCACATGGCTCCAGCCACTTGTCATCTTGAAGGAACATGATCCTGGTGTTAATCTTTCAATGTTTTAAGGAAAGAAAACAGATTTTTATGTGCTATCTCTCAAATTTTAAATGTTGCTTTTAGTCTTTTCTTTTAAATCTAGCCAAAGAAAATACATGCAAAGACCAAATATGACCTACGGGATGCCAGTTTGATTTTTCAATACCTTCTCTCCCCAAGCCTTACAAAACTCAGACTACTGAAGATATTGGTGAATCTCTTACATTTAAAATTTCTATTTAAGAAATATAAAACCTCCCTCAAAAATCTATATAATGCTTAATAACTTATTTTAGAATAGCCTTTCTAGGCTTAATTTAAATAAATTCTACTATAATTTACATCTTTTCCTTTCAGATCTCTTAGCAGGTTGTTCTGTGTTAATATTTTTAGACATCACATATTCCAATTGTGCTGGAAAGACCAAAACTATCATTTAATAAGAATAATACAACTTTCACTGTCATGAGTTACTACAATCAATGCAATCTCCATTTATTTCTATTTTAATTGAAGCCTATTAATAGTTCATTTTAAAGTTTTCTAATAATTGGGTTTGTTATAGTTTTGTAAAGGATATAATGTATATGATGAATCAAAAAATATATAATTATTATACTTTTATTAATAGAAATCTAAGAATCAAGTTTGCTTCAGGTTGAAGTTTTGAAGCTTACACTGACCAACCTTGTAACCTTAGGGAAAACACTCGACCTTGTCAAATTTCAGTTTCCCACTACTTAATAGTGATAATAATCCTCACGTAAAAAATGTTATCACATATAGTGATTTCCTATGCTTTTGATATTTTTCTCACCCATACACTATATATATATATTTGACTAATCTTATTTGTTACTTTAGAAGTAATTTAATGAGAAAAAATTAAAATTTGGTTTCAATGATGCTATTCACAAATGAATGCAAAATACCTTTTATAAAATATTCCTCATAGAGGGACATTAAAACCTAAGATGGCAGTTGTTTGCTAATAAGGAAAGATGTGGAGTTCACCACATTTCAGAAGCAGCTCAATCAAAATACATAGCAATGTGCCTGATCATTCATCAGTAGTAACTGATGACTATGAAATTTTTCACATTTACATAGAAAAATTTTACCAAGGTGAGTAAAAGAACATTTACTTTTTTCATTCTTTTTCTCCAGCTTTATTAGATTTTCCAAGAAAATTTAATGACTTTTTTCCATGATAAACTTGTGACTCAGAATGTTTCTATCAAAATACGTAGAGATACAAAGATCACTATTACAACATAAAGACATAAAAAATCCAATTAGTACAAGTATTTCAAAAAATTATCCTTTTAGCTATTTGAACAAGCAAAAAATATTTCCATCACCCATAGAAAAAATTATCACTAATGATGTTTAAAAAACCATTTTATTACTATAAGTTATGAATTATAATGTAGATACTGGGAATTCCAATCATACAATTTATTATACAACAAACTTGAGCTTATATATCAGTGTATAAAAAACTATGTAATAGAACAGGGATTTAACACCTTCTACAACTGTTTGAACCAAAAAAATAAGCTTCTGACTACTAGAAATGCATTCATTAGTAGAAGCACACATAATCCTTGGTAATTTCTCTATACAGGTATATCACTTTACAGCATGAATGTTTTCTTGAAGTTACCACTTAAACACACTAATTAAAAAGTCACTGGAGCCAGTCATGGTGGATCATGGCTGAGGAGGGATGATCGCTTGAGCCTATGAGTTCAAGGCCAGCCTGAGAAACCTAATGAGACCCCATCTCTACAAAAAATAGAAAAATTAGCCATGCATGGTGGCACGTGCCTGCAGTTCCAACTGCATGGGAGGATCACTTGAGACCAGGAGTTTGAGGTTGCAGTGAGTTATGATGATGCCACAGCACTCTAGCCCAGACAGGCAACAAAGAGACAGGGACCCTGTCTCAAAACAAAAAAAAAAAAAGAAAAAAGTCACTGGTAAATTCTTCCATAAAACAAAGAATAAAACCCAATTCAATAAATAGTATCATGTTCCTTCTGTATCAAACCAAAAATATATCAGATGAGAGGGCTACAAAGGTGAGTCTCTAAATTAGAGATTGTCACAATCATTTAAAAAAACAATGAAACACTATTCTTTCTCATTGAAATGCTGGTAATTATGCTCTAACTCTGTGGTCTCAAACTCTGACAGCATGTGAGCCTCATCTAGAGAGCTTTTTTAAAAACTATCAAGGCCCATCTTCTACCACTCCTCCTCTGCCAAGCCCCTAAGAAATTTTGATCATTTTTGGTGAAGCCCAACGATTACTATTTTTTTAAACAGCCCCCAGCTCATTCTAGGGCAGTGGATGTTGACAAACAGTCCTGATTGTTTTA
Source organism: Avahi laniger (assembly GCA_963575035.1). Lineage (NCBI taxonomy): Eukaryota > Metazoa > Chordata > Mammalia > Primates > Indriidae > Avahi > Avahi laniger. Next base: position 32,996 of record CAUYSK010117076.1, read on the forward strand.
TAAGGGGCCAGTCCGGGTGTAAAAAATTATGCAATACATACAAATATAATGAAAGCAATATACTCTTCCCTATTTCTCTCCTCCCACAGGCCTCAAATCTTTGCTGCCATTCTAGAGAAAAGGAGGAGAGCTTAGATCTTTTGTAGGTTGTGTACAGTTTAAGGTAGAAAAATAGAAGAGTCTTTGGCAAGCAGAGAGAGGTTAATTGCCCCATGGAACAGGCCTAGATATAAGCTGTACTGCCTATGCTATAGTTTCTCCCAAAATGACTGCATTTTTCCCTGCTTTACTACCCAGAATTGTATCATTTATGAACTCAATTGTCTTAAAAACCACCTTCTAACAAAAATGTTAATAGCCCAGAAATAGCAGTTTCCCAATAAGTCTTTTAATAAGATTATTCTCTTGCTAATAAAAAGCCAACATCAGTTGGATTTAAGGAAACAATGTTCTGATAGTGGAGATGGAAAGATGAGTAATTCTGAAGTATAAATCACTTTGGGAAGGGAACTAAGATACACCTAAGTGACTCAAGAACATTAAGTGCTCAAGGAAAGTTAGGTCGGCAAAAAGAAAGAAATGAAAATATGAACACCCAGATTAACTGACCTTTAAGATCCCTTCCAGCTCTGAGATCATAAGATTCTACATTAATGCCAAAATAAGCATCTCCTCCTCTTTTCCTTTGCTGCATAAAAGAGTTCTTTCCTCTGGAAGACACAGATTTTAGGCCAGCACAACACATTATGAATTTTACTACCTTTACTTTTAAGACTACAAACTGTCTATAAATAGAGTCTGGATTATTTTAGGCAGGCCACAAGTAAATCTCTTTGGTAAATAGGAACTATTAACTATGCCTGTCAATCAACAAGCATTTATTTAATCTATCTAATAAGCTTTCAAAGAAGAGTAAGTTACAGTATTACAAGAGTCATTAGACTTCTGAGAGGAAATACAGAGACACAATTTTAACTTGAAAAACATTTAAAAATTGATACGGCTAAAGCTATACTTATAAGCAAATGTGTAGCCTTCAATGCTTATATTGGAAAAGAAAGAACTACAAATTAATAAGCTAAGCATTCATCACAAAAAGGTTAAAAAGCTTCCCAAGTAGGACAAAAATAAAGAGCAGAAATTGAGGAAACAAAACACCAAATAATAAATTTTAAAAATCCCAAAAACTGGTTTCTTAAAAAGGCTAATAAAATTAATAAACTTCTAGCATGACATATCGAGAGCAAAAGTGAGAAGACACAAATAACAAGAATAAAAAGGAGATATAACTACAGATACTAGAAATATTGAAAGGGTAAAAGATATTCAGAAAAACCTTTTTATAAATAAGTTTGATAATTCTGATGAAATGGACAAATTCCCAGAATATAATCCTAGCAAAAACTGACTTGGCAATTTACAGATTATATAAACTGCATGTGCAATAAAAACCAGAAATGAAACTCCAAACTTAATTCTTGATGTGGATTTGTGTGAGGTAAATTATCATTACATGAGCTTACAGAACATTAATGATCAAACTTGTATTTGGGAAAGTTCTAGTTTTTCTGTACTACACTGTTTAAGTAATAAATCAATAGCTAATCCATAAAAACTGATCTCTAGGACTCTAAAATAAAGAATGTTATCATCCAATAACAGGTATTAGTAGTGGATTTAATGAGGACATAAACAAGAAAATCATGGAAATACAAAAGAAACCGTATGTATAATCAGAAATACTAAATTAGAAACTCTGTATTAATAAGGATTCCTTCCACAATTTTTAAAATTCCCTTGAGAATCTGGGGAAATCTTTAAATGTGCCCCCATAAAACTGCAAGTAGACTCAAACTTGTGCATAGAATTTTAAAGACTCAAGGATCCCCTGATGCCCATATATGATTTTGATAGGAGTTCAAGATAAGTAAAACTTTAACGTACCCAATAGTCAACAAAGGTAGCATAAATAAAAACTTTTAAAAGTTATATGGGTGAGACCAAAATGAAATGCAAACATTGGATTAAAAATACTACTATTAATAATGAATTTCAGCACCTGGAGGGAGGCTTTTAAATTGAGACGCTTAACTGAAATTATATGGACCAAATCAAAAGAAAAATATAGGTCTCTAAAGATCTTCAAGGTCTACCTCAAACAGCACCTCTCTCATTTAACTTCCTTTCTCGACTGCTCCCACACACAAGGCACTTTGTATCTCTTCTCTGGCACTTATATCTGGCATGTATCACAGATATTTGCCTATGTGGTTTTACCCCTTTATAGGAACTCAGAAAGTATTCCAAAGGAAGCTAATAATCTCCTCACTTCAGTATTCCCTTGCGGTGCTCAGAGTGGATAACTGGCACACCACTAAAATATAAGCATAGCAAAGGAACAGAGATCCTGGGGGATCACTGCTTTTAGGTACTGTACAGTGACAGAAATCCCTTGAAATAGTAAAAATGTTCGTAAAAGAACAAGACTAATTTACAATTAATGTTACTGGGTTGCCCAAGGGGGAAAATAGAATTAGTATATGTTGATTGTGGCAGTAAAAACGTGGAAGAGGCAGATGCTTTAGAAAAGAATAAATGATAAATAAATTCGGCATTTGGGCAAATAAAAGAATAAGTGAACCTCCAACTTGGGCACTATTTTAACAATAATCAAACGAACATTCTTTAACAACACTTTGACCTTTTCTGGATTAATGATTTGCTTAAGACATCAAAAGCAATTTTACTTGTGAAAATTTTCATCGGTTTCCTCCAGATGTAAGAGGATCTCCTCGGCGCACTCCAAGGAGGGAGCACCCGTGATTTTCTCCTTCACGCTCTGAAACAACTGCCTCAGCATCGCCTGCAGCATCGCCTCGTCCTCCCTGGAGAAATGGGCCATCATCCGCTGGAATCAAACGCCCACTCGCATTACTCCGGGTCCGAGCAAACGCCACGCACTGCGCACGCGTACTCCGACCCAGCCCCGGCCCTCGCGCAGCGTCGCTCCCTGGGAGACCGCGGCGAGCGCTTGTGGGTGGGCCCTCGGCTACCCGCGCGACGTTCAGAAAACCAGGTCACCTTACTTTGGCGAGGCAGGGCTCCGCGAGGACCCGCCTTTCGTACTCGTAGTTGCTAGCTTGCAGGACCAACAGAGCTCAGGCTGCCCCGACTAACGGCAAAAAAGAACCAGGAAGGATCTGATGGGAGGACCTGACGGCGGAACGTCAGCGCTGCGCGTGACGTCAGCCCGTTGACGTGGCTTCCGTGGTGGAAGGGAGTGCCGGCTAACGACCTGTTGGGGCTCCTAGAGGAGGTTGGCGTACGCTCGCGCTGCCTAGCCTCTGCGATGTAGGTGGGAGGGAGAAGAGTAGTAAGAGAAAGGGTCAGTAAGATTACGAGCGAAAATGAAAGTTCCAATTGTAGAGTATATATATATTTAGGGATAAATAATATGCAATGAAATGAGTACTCTTTTACAGTGCTGTTAGGAATTGTTAAGAGTGCAAATAAGCAAAGTCTTCCTGGAAAATAAATTGGAAATATGTATCAAGAACTTCTAATTCAGTAATTTCATTTCTAAAAATCTACTTCAAGGATCAAAGATGTAGTTTATGATTTATTATAAGGATGTTTACATATTATCTGAACATAAAAAAATGGAACCTTCGGAATATTTCTTTTTTGTTGTGGTTTTTTGGTGGGGTTTTTTGTTTGTTTGGTTTTTGAGATAGGTGTCATGGGTCACCCAGGCTGGGGTGCAGTAGTGTGATCATAGCTCCCTGCAGCCTCAAATTCCTGGGCTCAAAAGATCTTCCCACCTCAGCCTCCCAAGTAGCTGGGATAGCTGGGATTACAGGTGTCAGCTACATGCCTGGCCCAGAATATTTCATAATAATTTGAAGGTTAAACAAATTATGGTGCAGCCATATGCTGTTAATGTCAGCCACTTAAAAAATATTTCCTACAAATATGAATATTTAACAATATGAGAAATATTCACATTTTAAGTGAACAAGTTTGAACCTAGAATTATATACATTGATTCAATATATATTTATCAAATGTCTATAATGTACAATTATATACATCATGCAGTTATGTGTAATGCATGATTATATACTTAGGCAATACATATATGTGTGTACATATGTATATGCATGTGTGCATGTGTATTTATATAGATCTCAACAATTATAGGCAAAATTGGTTTTTGCCCACAATTATGATATTAGTATATATAATGCTGTATCTAACAAAATATTAGTATAAGAATAGTATAAGTGCACTAAATTTTCATGCACTATAGAAGAAAGCCAATGGATTATGGCTAAAGCTGATAAATTGGTAAATAATGATATAGTGGTATTATAATAAATTAATGAGCAAATTATCAAGGCAGTTAAAAATGAAATATTTGAATATGGTTGCCTATGAGAAATTGAAACTGGGATTGGGGAGGACAATGAGGCAGAGGCACTTATGATTTGTTATATAAACCCTACTACATTATTTTGTTTGTATTAATGTATATTTGTACTTTCATTTTATAAACAGAATGCCCTTTTAGATGTTGATAAAAGCCCAATACATAACATTCCTCTTTCTCACCCAAAGTCAAAACTGAGAGATAGACATAGGAATTAGAGTGCTGGAGATAAAATATGAACTTTATTAAAAGTTTAATTGGAAGATGTGACTTATATATGTGGCACAACAATCTTGTTAATATTTCACCACTAAATTAGCCTTTACCCATGTAGTCACTTGCATAGCTATTAAATAGCAGGCCAGCCCTACAGAAGCAGGCAAGAGAGCAGAATAGAATCTATGCATTCTGTACATAGGCTGGATTTAAAAATCAAAAGGAAAATAAAGTTGAAGCAAATATATTCTGTTTCTTCTTTCAGAGTCACTAATCATCTCTATAAAATCAGTTACTAGCTATCCATTAATCAAACATAAAAATAAAAGACATCTGCTGTGTATTGAGTACTTTGCCATATGCTAGGGTAGGCCCAGTGAACAATAATATGGGTAAGACGAGACTGCTGTCCTCAATTGCTCACAGTCTGGTAGGAAGACATGTAACATGCAAGGGAGACATGTTTACAGATAATTAGGCAACATGCTACATATCATCTTGAATGATTTCCTTCAGTTCTAAGAATTTTTGTTTAAGGAGACCTTTCGTCAATTATTTGTTCATATAAAGATTAGTATAGGCCGGGCGCGGTGGCTCACGCCTGTAATCCTAGCACTCTGGGAGGCCGAGGTGGGCGGATCGTTCTGAGCTCAGGAGTTCGAGACCAGCCTGAGCAAGAGCGAGACCCCATCTCTACCAAAAAATAGAAAGAAA
>CAUYSK010117078.1:0-11127 GCA_963575035.1 Avahi laniger
TAGAAAGAAATTAATCGGACAACTAAAAATATATAGAAAAAATTAGCCGGGCATGGTGGTGCATGCCTGTAGTCCCAGCTACTCGGGAGGCTGAGGCAGAAGGATTGCTTGAGCCCAGGAGTCTGAGGTTGCTGTGAGCTAGGCTGACGCCACGGCACTCACTCTAGCCAGGGAAACAGAGTGAGACTCTGTCTCAAAAAAAAAAATAATTCCCTCTTGGTTGATGGTCCGTCTTTTTGTTCTATTGAGACCCTCAACTGATTAGATTAGGCCCACCAACATTATGTAGGGCAATCTCCTTTATTCTACTGATTAACAATGTTAATGTCATCCAAAAATGCTCTCACAGAAACACCTAGAATAATGTTCGACCAAATATCTGGGCACTCCATGGCCCAGTCAAGTTGACAGATAAAATTAACCATCACAATTACTATTTTAAATACATCAGGTTATTCACAATGAATTTTGTAAAGATAAATAACAGGGAAAGGAAGCGCTTGATAATCCAGAGACAAAAAATTATAGGCAAAAAAATTCAAAGATTTTTTTCCTATGATAATTACATGTTAATAGGGCTTAAAATGAATATGTACGGACACTCTAGTATCTATATATTGTATATTTTTCATGTTATTCTTCACATTAGTTGTAATCCAGATATCAGCTGAGAGTCTTCCTCTGGCCCCTTGAGATCTAGCCAAATGTTTCAAAACCTGAGTTCTCAGCCTGCAGAAGTCCAAAGTCTGGTTCATATTCCTGCTAATTTCCAACACTAATAAATTCTCTTCACCTCTTCTGCTTCCTGAGTTCTGCTACGTTGCCCAGCCCTATGGTTCCAGACCACAGTGACCTCAACATGAGACTAATTTTCTTCTTCAATTTCTACAAGAGAAACCCATTCAAGACTGAGTCTAACAGACTTTACTGGACACACTGGGCAGGGGAAGGCGTCACAACACTTAGTCTATATACTGCTGCCACCTTTCAAGTTCCTTCTTCTCTCTATCTTTCATCCTCCCCTTTTCTAAGTGCCCAAAACTCCGATTTTTGTACTTCTTCTATGCAAACCAATTTCATCACCCAGGAGAGTTAGCTGTGCACTCCCCAAATTTTATTACAGGTTTGTTGGGATTCTCTTTCCTTTGTAAGGGATAGAAATTTAGCTCGAGCCAGCTTAGGGCAAAACGAAATTTTTTTGGCTCATTGAATCAAAGGACAGACTTTCAATCAAACTGCAGGAAGAAAGGGATTTAGCCAGAACCAGGGACTTACACTTGCTTCTCTCATTGCAGTCTGCCAACAAGTCCTAATTCTTACCTTTCAGCTTTCACCTATCTGGGAAGGGCAGTCTTACATTCCTTATTGCTCAAAGTTAAAAAATGCTGGGTAAGGATTCTGAATGGCTCAACTCAGCCAGCTGCCTATCCTTGCACCCCCTGCCAATAGTGTGTATGTTCCTGTAAGAATACAGAACTTTCCAAGGGAACCATACACTTAAAGAGGAGGGAGGGGCAATTTCCACGTAAAAGCAGGAATTTCACCATAGACATAATACTCTGGAATAGTTTTGGCTATCCTTAAGTAAAATATGGGATAACCACTTCCCTAATTTGCACAACAGCAGCTTAAATCAAGTGTCATCAGCCCACAGAGGAGGGGGCAATAAATATTGCCTGCCCAATAGCAGGGAGAAATACTTTCATAGAGGCCTCTTGAGGTGAGCCTTTAGGATTGAGTGTGATTTGTCAAGCCAAGAAGGGATTCCAGGGAGAGAGACTTTCAGGCTTGAGCAAATGGCCATGAATACCTCCTCTTCCAGACTTCCCCTTTCACATGCTGAAAAAAAAAAAAATGCATTTGAAGCCATCAGAAAACAAAGGATAAAGTATCATGTTAAAACAAGGACAGATTAAATGATCTTTGCTTGAACTGAAACACAAGCTTTGTGAATAAGCCACTTAACCCCTCTACAATTTGGCTCCCTCGTCTACTACACAAGAATGGTAACAGTACCCTCAGGAGGCTCCAGTGATTATCAAATGAGACAATCCCCTAGTCAATGCCCTAATATATTATAAGCACTCAGTAAATGGAGAATATTAGCAATTATTTTACTCTCGTAAGTGTAGCCAGAAGGTTGTATTGAATGCTCAATGTCGGCTAGATTCCATTTTGTAAATATTTCAAGTCAGTTTTTAATGCAAACTAGCTGTTGTTCCTGTAAAATACTTTGAAATGCTCGGTTTGATAGTCTGGGTACATTTTATGGCACAAAACCGGGAGAAACTAGGAAATGAAGTAACAAGTGAGTTTGGATGCTTTGATTCTTCAGGCGAGAAACGAAGGTAAAATAAAACATAAAACATGGTCTCCCTAATCAGAGGCGACTAAACGGGCAAGGAAGACCTCCCTCGGGGCCTGCAGAGCGCGGGGTTTCCGTGCCAGGGAAGCCTGAGGCCTCGGGAAGCGAGTACTCGGGGGACGAAAGCGAAGACGTCTCCTGGAAGCCCCCGCGGCTCAGAGGCGCTCGGTCTCGAGTTCAAGGACTGGGACCACCGACATCAAGCCGAAGCTTTTACTACTCTTCCCGCAGGCCGCAGCTGCCTCCTGCCACCAAACCGGTTAGGCCCTGCCCCGCGGATCCTTTACCTAGCCGCGCCTCCTTCCCAGTTTCCCCGGCGGCAGCGCCGTGACATCACTTCCGGTCTGCGGCGCGCACGTGGGAGGAAGTGCCGGTACCCGCGGCCGCCACTCCGACCTGTCTCTTTGGTTACGCTCTTCCGCTAGCCGGCCACTGCCTCCGGCTGTGCTGCAGCTATGGGAGTCCCGGCGTTTTTCCGCTGGCTCAGTCGCAAGTACCCGTCCATCATTGTCAACTGCGTGGAAGAAAAGGTGAGGAGGCGCCAGGCGGCCGCCAAGCTGGGGCCTGGGGCCCAAGCGCGTCTAGGCCGCGGTCTTCGGGGCCAGCCGCCTGCCCCCGAGGGAGCCTTGTAGGAGCCCGCGCCCCCCTGCCAGTCCCGCGGACAGCCGCAGCTCAACACGCGGTTGGACGCGGGCACTCGGACTCCGGGATCTGGGGAGCGGCCTGGCCGGGGCGAAGGCTGAGGAGCGTCCAAATTCGCGGAAGGGCTGCTCCTCCTTGCCCGCTTTTTCCCTGGACCGGAAGGCCCCGCCCACGGCTTTGTTTCCTCCCGGGACCGCGCGTTTTGTGTCTCTGAAGAGGCTCCAAGGATGTTGAGCCTTGCCTGCCTGGTCAGCTGAGTTAACTGATTAGGGATGTCCGGGTGCTGATTCCAGCCTTTAACAGCCTTGTGAAATAATCCCGGCGGCGAGCTTTTTGTTTACCATCCGTGCCTTAAAGGTTTTCTCCTAGCGTGCGAGCCCATTTGTTGCGCTTGTTAGATCCTATTCTGAAAGCAACATGTTAGAAGGTTCTAAGACGAGAAGGAAGTTTGATAAGTTTTCCCTTCTCTGTGTGCCCCGACAGCTGGGCAGCACGCTTGTTGACATTTTCAAGATTATCGGATGCACTGTTAACAGTGCACTTTTTGTTGTTAGTTAACATATAGGTAGACTTTTGACCATTCTAGAGTTTTATTTTTATCGTTTCTGTGCTTCCGTCCGAGTTGGATTTTGTACTTTTACTACAATTTCTGGGCGGGCAAGGTTCAGGGACACATCATGCCTCCCTCACTACTTGGTTTTCGCACGTCGTACTCGCTTGTCACGGTGAATTTATTTCTTTTGCGTAGATTGGTAAGGTCTTGATTTTTTTACTTTCTTGGCTTCTATCCAGTGAGAAACCAAAAGTCTTGTTTTGGTGACATTCTCAGTGTTTCCTGTGTTTTTCTCAAAGGGAAACTGCTAAACTGAGTATTTCTTTCCTTTGTAAAACTTTTCCCTAACTTTACTGAACTTGCTCATGGATTAAACAAATAAGAAGCAACAGTTCTTTGCTTGACCCATTCCCATCCCATTTCTCCTTTCCAGAGACATACACTTTTAACTGTTTTGGTTCTCTCTCTAAATATGATGCTTATATTTGAATTGTCAATTTTAGATCCAGCTGTTGAATTCCAGCAATGATAGAATTTAGTCACTTAGCCGCCCCTCCCCATATTCCTAATAGAGTAAATCACTACATTTCCTCTATAAGAACTATAAGTAATATGCCTTTATTTTTTATTCCATCACCTGTGTAAAGTATCCACTGACTTGTTACTTTCTAAGGTGGTTATTAGTTTTTCTACCCCCTACTCACCTTCACCTCAAGTTTGACAGCTGTACTTTTACATTGCAGGCATCCAGAATTATCAGGGTTTTGATTATTCAGATTTGTTTTAAAAGCTGAAAAATTAAATAGGATTTTTGATTATTGTCACTGTGCAGATTCAATTTATGTACTGTGATTCTGTTTCCTAGGCTGTTTTTGTCTTTTTCCTGGTGTTGGCCTTTCTTTTTTCCACTTTCTACTTTTCTCCACCCAGACACTATTTTTCAGTTTTCTGTCAAGTCCTCTTTCTTCTTGGAGACTCCTTCTTGGAGTCCTCTTTATTTTTGTTACAGTTACACCTGGTTATTACCTAGGCTTGTTGGAAGGCTGCATCCTGAGATTTTTTTTTTTTTTTAATTTCTTTCTTCAGTGAGAGGTGCTGTTTCCTGAATCATCATCTTTCTTGCTTTAAATCCTTCCTTAGTTTTTATTCTCAGTTGAACTCTTAAGAAACACTTTGTGGGATGTGAGTTTTCTGAGTCACTGTAGGCCCCAAAATATCCCCATTCTGCCTTTATATACATTAACGATCATTAGTTAGGCATAGATTTTGAGTTTGAAAATTAGTTTTCCTTAAAACTTAGAAAGTGTTGATCTTTTGTAGTCTGTCATCTGGTATTGCTGATGACAGTTCAGTGTTAATGTGAATTATTTATTTAACCAGCACTTATGAAGCGCCTTACTATGAACCAGGCACTGTTTTAAGCCCTTTACAGATATTATCTTGTTAGATCCTCAAAACAACCGCATGACTACTACTGCTATTACATATTGTTATTATTACTACTACTACAGATGAGAAAACTGAAACATAGAAGGGTTGACTAACATACTTAAGGTCACTCAACTAACAAATGCCATAGCCAGTGTGGAAACCAGGAAGGCCATGCTCTTAATTTTTATGTTCTTCTGCTTTCATTCATTTATGTTGATCAGTTTTTCTTTCTGAATTTTTAAAAGATCTTTATCCTTGACAGTGTAAACTTTCATAGTCACCTACCTAGGTATAGATTTTATTTGAAATTTAAAAACATTTTGATCAGAACTTGTTTGACTCTTTGAGTCTAAGTCTTGTGTTCTTCAATTTTAGGGAATGCTCTTTATTTCTTGGCCTTTTTCTCTTCCCTTTTCAAACTGTGGCTACCAGTCCTCCTACACTGATTTATTTTTATTTTCTTTTTTCACCCTTATTCTTGATTGTTCTTTTCCTCTCCCCCAGCCCTTCTTTCTTTTGCAGCTTTATTGAGGAATAATTGACATAAAATAAACTGCACATGTTTAAAATGTACAGTTTAGTACAGTGTGCACATCCGTGAAACCATCACCACTACCACAACAATGAACATCACCTCCACCTCTAAAACATTCCTTCTGACCCTTTATAATTTCTCTCTACCATCCCTACCTGCCACCCATCTTTTGCCAACCACTGATTTGCTTTCTAACCCTATAGATACATTTTCATTTTCTACAGTTTTATAGAAATGAAATTATATAATATGTATTCATTTTTTTACCTGGCTCAGTTACTTTTATTCACTGTAATTATTTTGAAATTCATCCAGGTTGTTACATGTATCAATAGTTCATTTCTTTTTATTTTTAGATAGTATTCTATGTTGTGGATATAGTACATTTTGTTTATTCATTCGCTTAATTGATGAACATTTGGATGGTTTCCAGTTTTTTGGCAGTTACAAAAAACCTTCTATGAACATCTGTGAACAAGTCTTTGTATAGACATATGCTTTCATTTCTTTAGGGAAAAAGACTTAGGAAATGGTTAAATTGTATGGTAGGTGTGTGGTTATTTAAAAAGAAAAACCTATCAGACTATTTTACATTGTCACCGGCAGTGCGTAAGAATTACAGTTGTGTAAGAGTTACAGTTGTTCTACTTCCTCACCAACATACTGTATGGTTAGTCTTTTTAGTTTTAGATATTTAAATGTAGTGTTGCCTTCTTGTGGTTTTAACTTGTGCACTTGATGACAAATGATGTTGAGCCACTTTTCAGGTTCTTATTTGCTATCTGTATAAAATCTTGGGTGAGGTGTCTTTTCAGCTCTTTTGCCCATTTTTACTTTGGATCATTTGTCTAATTAAAATGTAGAGTTTATTACATATTCTAGACAGAAGTCCTTAGTTTGATATGTCTTTTCCAAATACTTTCTTTTAACCTGTGGCTTGCCTTTTTACTTCTTAACAATGTCTTGAAGAGCAAACATTTTGAATTTTTAATGAAGTCTGATTTATTGATTTTTTTCTTTTACATTTCAGCTTTTTGTGTTGTATTTAAGAAATCTTTGCCAAAGCCAAGCTCACTAAGCTCTTCTGTGTTTTCGTAGAGAAATTTTATAGTTTCAGTTTATCTTATGGTTTCCGTTTTTGATCTTTTAATATGGTGAATTACATTGGTTTTTAAATGCTAAACCCACCTTGCATTTCTTGGATAAATTCCACGTGGTCATGTTGTATTATTTTTATGTACTGTTAAATTCAGTTTGCTAAAGTTTTTTGAGGATTTTTACATCTGTGTTCATGGAAGATATTTGTAGCATCCTTGTAATGTGTCTGTCTAGTTTGGATGTTAGAATAATGTTGGGCTCAGATTGAGTTGCATAGCTTCTTTAGTTTTCTGGAAGAATTGGTGTAGGGTTGTTATTGTTTCTATTTTAAATATTCAGCAGAATATTACCAATGAAGCCATCTGGATCTGGAGTTTTGTGGGGAAGATTTTAAGCTATAAATTCAATTTCTTTAGTAGATACAGAACCTCTTAGGTACTTCTCCTTCTCTTCTCCTTCCTCCCCTCCCTTCCCCTGTCCTCCCCTTCTCTGCTCCTTCTTTTCCTTTTTCTCTCTTACTCAGGCTGAAGTACAGTGGTGTGATCACAGCTCACTGCAACCTCAGACTCCTGAGCTCAGGCAATCTCCCTGCCTCAGCCTCTCAAGTAGCTGGGACTACAGGTGTGCACCACTGTGCCCAGCTAATTTTTCTGTTTTTTATAGAGATGGGATCTCACTCTTGCTCAGGCTGGCTTGAACTCCTAGCCTTAAGGGATCCTTCTACCTCTGCCTACCAAAGTGCTGGGGTTACAGACGTGAGCCACTGTGCCTGGTTCCCCTGTTTTCTTTTTGGATGAGCTTTTGTAGTTTTATCTTTCACAGATTTTGTCCATTTCATCTAAGTCAAATTTGTTGATATAAAGATGTTCATAGTATTTTCTTATTAACTCTTTAGTATTGTTAGAATCTGTAGTGATGTCACCTCTGTCATTCCTGATGCCTGTAATTTTGTCTTCTCTCTTTTATTCCATTATCAGTCTGGCTAGACTGTTCTCAGATAACTAGCTTTTTGTTTCATCAATTTTCTCTATTTTCCTGTTTTCTATTTCTTTGATTTCTGCTCTTATTTTTATTATTTCTTTGTTATGCTCACTTTGAACTTAGCTTGCTTTTCTTTGCCTTGTTTGTTAAAGTAGAAGCTGAGGTCATTTATTTGAGACATTTCTTCTGTGATATAGGTGTCGAGTGCTGTAAATTGCCTTCTATATATTGTTTAAGCAACATGCCACAAATACTGACATTGTATTTTCTTTTCATTCAGTTAAAAATGTATTCTGAATTGGTTATTTAGAAGAGTGATACTTAATTTTCAGATATTTGGAGGATTGTCCAGATATTTTTTTCTGTTACTGATTTCTAATCAATTCTCGTTTCAGAGAGTATACTTTGCGTAATTTGAATTCTTTTAAAGTTTATCAGACTTGTTTTATGGTTCAGAATATGCTCTCTGTAAATGTTTCACATAGACTTGAAAAGGATGTATGTTCTGCTGTCGTTGGGTGTTCTGTCAATATTATTAATGCTGATTGATAGGACATAGAAGACTTGAACAATACTTTTTTGTTTTCTGTCTCCTTGACATATCAATTATAGATATGGATATTGAAATCTCTATCATTTTTGGATTTGTCAGTTTCTCCTTTCAGTTGTATTAGATTTTGCTTCTTGCATTTTGAAGCTCTTTTATTAGGTACATAAATGCTTAGAATTATTCTATCTTTTTGATGAATATATTTCTTTAATGAAAAGACATCTTTATCCCTGGTAATATTCTTTGCTCTGAAAATCTGCTCTATTTAATATTGAGATAGTCAGTTCTTTTGGCTAATGTTAGTATGGTATATCTTTTTATATCTTTTTACTTTTAGTCTATTTGCGTCTTTGTATTTAAAGTGAATTTTCTGTAGACAGTTGGTTCTTGCCTTTTTATACAGTTTGACAATCTCTGCCCCCCTTTTTTGTTGGGGTAAAATATGCATAACCAAACTTTACCATTTTAACTTTTTAAGTATACAATCCAGTGGAACTAAGTATATTCATAATATTGTATAACCATCATCTCTATCCATTTCCAGAACTTCTTTATCATCTGGAACAAAAACTCTACCCATTAAACACTAACTCTCTGTCCCTGCTTCTGTCTTTATGAATTTGTCTATTCTAGGTACCTCATGTAAGTGGAATCATTTAATTGTCCTTTCATGTCTGACTTACTTTACTTAGCATAATGTTTTTAGATGTCGTTACATGTGTCAGAATTTCATTCCTTTTTAAGACTGAATAATATTCCACTGTATGTATAATATATGTTACATTTTGTTTGGATACTTTTGCCTATTGTGAATAATGCTGCTAGGAACATTGTTGTACAAGTATCTCTTTTAGTCCCTGCTTTCAGTTTTTTGGGGTATGTACCTAAGAGTAGAATCAGTGGTCATGTGGTAATTCTATGTTTAGCTTTTTGAGGAACCACTAAGGCTAGGTTTAAATCTGTCATCTTATTTCTTTTCAGTCTCATCTGTTCTTTGTTTCAGTTTCCCACTACCTTTTGGATTGAGTACTTTTTTATGACTTCATTTTATTTCTTTTATTGGCTTATTAACTACTCTTTATTGATTCAGCCATCAACTTCTTCACGTCCTGTAGCTACTTGGCTTATACAGTCCCTCCATTTATCAGCCTTCTGACCTTAGGAAGTGACTTAAATGCCTTAACTCTGGAGAGCTGGACTTCTTGCACTTGTTAAAATAAAAGCTCTAGATAAATTAAATTTAACGGAGTTTAATTGAGCAAACAATTCACCAGTTGGGCAGTCCTCAGAACTAGAAGAGGTTCAGAGAGCTCTGCTCTGCAAAGTGGGCAAGCAGCCTTTGTGGACAGGAAACAGAATTGAGGTATAGAAACAACTCAATTGGTTAAGCTTGGACATTCACCTTATTTGAACATAGACTGATCAGTTGGCAGGCAGCCTGTGATTGACTGAAACTTGGCTGCTGTGACTAGCTGAGACTCAGCTATTTGTTATAAAAGTATACTCCTCTAAGTTAGGCTTTCTGTTGGCTTATGTATTAAATTAGATTGCAGTTGGTTAAGTAAGGTCTCAGTAGAAGGGGCATCATCAGGCCAAATTCAGTTTGATTTAATGTGCCACACTGGACTTCCCCTACAGTCCTCACCTTCTGGTCATCTCTGTATGAGTGCTGAAAGCAGAAGGCAGGATCCCCTTGTTTGACCTCAGCTGGGAATGTGCGTGTGGGCAAAACAAATTTTTTGCTGCTCTGCACGTCTGCGAATGACTGTGAAAGTACTGTGAATGTTAATTTGGAGATTGAAAATACATTGTATATTAGTAAGTAGGTGAGTTCACAAATACAGATTCGTGACTAATGATCAGCTGTATGTGTACCTCGTAGGGTAGTTCTGTGGATTACATGTATTAATGCAAGTTAAATCCTGGAACAGAAGCACTTGATAAGTGGCAACTATTATGAAAATCTGATTTCAGAATTTTACTTGGTAAATTAATTATTAGTAGTTTATATGTCTGAGTAAAAATGGAGATGTTTTTCTGTTTAACTCTTGGTAACACTGAATAGTATAGATTTGTACTCTTGCTATTTTCATGTAAAGAAATGCAGGTTTCCTACACTGCTGCTTTTCTCATTCCTTTCTCTTTCATTAAGTACTTGGTTTGTGACAAGCGTTGCTCTGAGGGTAGAGAGAATAATAATGAACAAGAGGGATATTGGTCCTTGACCTTGCATTCTATTTTCTGCAGTATGATTTTTTTTTTTGGGAGCTGGTTACTACATTGTTTAAACAGCTTTATTGAGGTATGATTTACACAACATGCAATTTACCCTTTAGAGCAGTGGTCCCCAACCTTTTTGGCACGGAGGACCAGTTTCATGGAAGACAATTTTTCCATGGGCAGGGGCAATTCCAAGGTTTTTATTATGTTCACAGATGTGTGCAGCTGTCACCACAGTCAATTTTAGACCATTTTCTTCACCTTGGAAAGAAACCTGTACTCTCTGTCATCTTTCCATCTGCTGTCCCCTCTTCTCCCAGTGCTAAGCAACCATTAATTTATTTCTGTCTGTATAGATTTTCCTACTTTGGACTTTTCTTGTGAGAAGAATCATATTGTATGTTTCTGGCTGGCTTCTTTCACTGAGCATTGTGCTTTCAAGGTTCATCATATTGTAGCATGTATCAGTACTTCATTATTTTTTTATGACCAAATAATGTGTCATTGTGTGGGTATAGCACATTTTGTTTATCCATTTGTTTGTTGGTGAACATTTGAGTTGTTTTTATCTTCTGGCTATTAAGAATAATGCTGTTTTAAAAATTCATTTACAGGCCGGGCGTGGTGGCTCACGCCTGTAATCCTAGCACTCTGGGAGGCCGAGGTGGGCGGATCGTTCTGAGCTCAGGAGTTCGAGACCAGCCTGAGCAAGAGCGAGACCCCATCTCTACCAAAAAATAGAAAGAAATTAA
>CAUYSK010117079.1:0-17138 GCA_963575035.1 Avahi laniger
TGCAGAAAGCAGATGGTGTCATCAGCACACTTCTGGTGTGGCATCTGTGGTTACTTCTGTGCCTCTGGGTTGGATTGTACTTACATCAAAAGAGCCAATATGTGCAAAAGAAAGAAAATAATAATAAAATAAGAACAAAACCCACAGCACAAACACATTTACTAATTGCAGAACTGCTGATGGATATGAGCCATCCTGTGTGTGTCTGTGTGTGTGTGTGTATGTGTATGTGTGTGTACACGCATGCGTGCATGCAAGCCTGTGTATCACGAGGCTTACCTAACGCTCAGCGAATGCTATAAAGCTTGGAGGCCCGGAGGCCATAGGGGCCCCAAGAGACTTACCTAGAAATCGCAGTAATGGAGTTGCAGTGGAAACCCCCTACCTAATTACAGATGGTGCTCAAGGCAAAATCCCATTAGGACAAGTTTTATGGGTTTGTTGCCAATTGGCTGTTAGGAATGACACCATTAGTACACAGAGCCTGAAGTCCAAACAGTACTGATCTCCAATCTCTCTGCAGAGAGATAATAAATGAAAAAAACAAAAACACCGCAGTAGTTCTTCAACTCAAACTGGATTTCATTCTAAGAAAATTTGCTGTAAGTGAAATTTTTAAAAAAGCACACACCAAAATCCTCAAACTGCAATTAGCGCATTCTTAGATCTTTACTCTAGAGTACATTTACTTATTTTTTTTTTAAATTTCATTCTAAAAACATGATACAAAGTTAGAATATGTGAGGTCACTTTGATTTTCTCTTTGAAACAATGTTATTAAATATTTGTTAGATCACTGATGCCAGGGCATGTAGCCTGGATCTTAATTTCCTGATAGGATTTAGGTGGAGGGAATGCCAGGCAAATACTCGTTTTATTATTATGTAGGAAGGACTTTGTCTTAATCCCCTACAGTCCAGGACTCTGGGGAATTATACTAGACCACATGTGTAGCCTAAAGAATTAACTTGGCTTGTTTAACTCTTAGAAACATGACTACTCTCTCACTTTTCCTTAAGTTTATACGAGGACATTTAGACTTCCTCACCCTAATGGCAAAGAGAGTCTCAGAGGAAAACAACAAGTAGAAAAAGCTAAGAGCAGCAGAAGTTAAGATGTAAAATTCTCAGTTCATACTCCTTCCTTAACTCAACTCTGGTGGTTGGACAAACATTTTCTGTAAATGTCCAAGTAGTATTGTTGGCTGTAAGATCTCTGTACTCAAAAACGACTCAATTTCGCCATTGTGGCATGAAAGCAGCTGTAGACACTATAGAGATAAATGAGCATGAATGCATTTATCCTAGAATAGGCTGGTTATAGCCCATGGGCCCTAGTTTATGGAACATCTAGGCGTTTAATATCATCCCATTAACAAAACAGAACAAAATGTCTTCCTTCCTTCCAATGATATCTCTAACCCTTAACTCTGTGACCTAATTTGTTTCTTATTTTCTTGAGGCATTCCAGGGCTCCTCCCAAGAGGCTCAGTTTGTAGGCTTGAGCTTGAGGTTAAAATATGTAGTCTACAGGATCATAGGGAGGTTTTCATCGGCAGTAAGCTAAACTTATGCTTTAGACTTTTGAAGTGGAAATGCTCACAAAAATTAGTTAATTCACTCCGAAAATAAGAGCATAGTACATGACATAAAACTTTATAATGTTCATATAAAATCAAATACGGTAACATGTAAACAATCGCAAGATATATATTAAATGTGATTTTATATTAAAGATAACTGCATCACATTCTTGCTTTTGGGTACTCTTTGCTTAATGTTTTCATGGTATAAATTGATAAATATGAAAGAAAATAATCACAATTTATGTAGTGACCTTAACAAACTACTTTTTTGTTTTTTTTGTTTTTTTTTAAATTTCTTAAACTGATTAAAGTTCATTCAGGGAGCTTTAAAACACTGAGTAGTCACTATTCTGGGCCATAGTTTTCTTTTCCTGTTCATTTAAAGAGAAGGTAAGTTGGCTTTTTTGAATGCCTATCTCACTAGCACCAGCAGCTTCCTCCTGTGCCCTGAAATTATTTAAGGCATGACTGCCTTTACAATGTATGAACCCAGATTTGCCCTCAATGTTCCAGCCTTTGATCTTTCACCACTGATTGTTCTACATCATCAAAAATCCTCAAAGCTCCTCCGTGAACAGTGGTCAGGCCCATAGGCACACTGCAGAATTTGATCTTGAAACCACAAAATTGAAAGTCTTTACATCTCAGCCTCTAGTCCTGTACTTGTTTAAACATATTCATAACACTTCAGAATGGCTTTTGCTGTTATTCAGTGAATTATACATGATAGCACTTTTAATGTTTAAATGAGAGAACTGACAGTCAAAATAGAGAATTCCAATTAACACTGAATTTTTATTTTATCAATATTTTAAAGGATTTTAAGCATCAGATATGAGATGTGATTCTAAAGTGTGACTTTTGTTGCAAACCCAAATTTCCACATCCACATGGCTCCTGTCCTTCTGTTAAATTCAACAAACATTTATTATGTGACTATTACATGTCTGATGTAAAGCCATATGAAAATTGGAAAGGCACATTCTCTGCCTTACGGGAGCATGAAATTTAGAAAGAGAATTGGGACATGTAATTTACAAAATTAGTGACCTTATTTGAATCATTTCAGTGTAATTGCTCTTTAAGAACAAGACTTCTGAAGTAATAAATCACACGAAAAAATAAATCTCATTGCATCCTAGTTAGAGGAGAGCTTGACGTTTGACTTGCAATCATTTTCAGCATCTTTTATCTCCTTAGCCTCACTGTCTCTTGTCCCAACTGTTGATAGCCTTATACAGAGATATCACTGCTTTTAAATGGAAGGATTCTTTAGAAAGACACCAAAACATCAGACTGAATTTGTAAACTGAGATGGCATAAGATACAAGCTAGGAAGCGAAATGATGTCTGTTCATTTATTTGCTACCTCTTAAACAGTTTATTAATTAGGATTCCATCGGTTGCAAGTGACAGAAACCCAAGTAAATTAGTGGAGGGGAGCAAAGAAATATATTAGCTCTTAAAACACATGACTGTTAGAAAACCAAACCATGGAAAGGCAATAGCTACAAGAACCAAGCTCTACTAGGAAGTCTGTTCCATCTCATATCTTGTCTCTGTTAATCTCTGGCATTTGCTTCATTATCTCTCATACTTGACCTGTAGGAATCATGGCTATCCGGAAGAACAAAGATTTATATCTTAGAACTTTTATATTGGCAAGATCTTTACAGACTTCCTAATCCTTTCAGGTTCTAAAATCTCAGAGAAGGAATTAAATTGGATCTTTATGGGGCAAGTGTCTATCGCAAAGCAAATCAACTATATGTATAATATATACATATGATAATTCCTTGGATGGTCATGTAGGTGGTCATGTGGGAATATGATAATTCTTAAGGTGGAGATATGTAGTTATAGCAAAGGGAGGGATTCCAGGGTAAAAGTTAAATACCCACCTATTGCAATTACTGTGGCTTCTTGGCCTACAGGTATGATTCTTGCTTTGAGTGTCAGATAACCACTGATAAAAGACCTTTATAGAGAGCCACTACAAACACATGGTTGTAAGTAGTGCAAATGGCTAATAACCATATATGCAAATGTCTTAAGTAAAATCACAATAAATGTTTGCTTATTTGCAATTTGAATGCAAAAACAAATTAAGTGGATGAAAAATATTATGTCCCCATTCATCATTTTTACACATTTGTATATACTCTTGCTTTGGTCCTAGTGAAACTAGGAGGAAATTTTGTGTTTACATGAGCTTTTCTGTTGTAGGTTTTAAGAAATTTCAGGTTAAGATATAGGAGGCAGATACAGGTAGTATTAGTCCATTTTGTGCTGCTGTAACAGAATATAATACCACAGACTGGTTAATTTATGATAAATGGAAATGTATTTGCTCACAGTTCCGGAAGCTGGAAAAATCCAAGATTGAGGGGCAGGTATTTGATTAGGACCATCTTGTAGTGTCATCCCATGGCAGAAGGACAAAGACGGGACAAGAAAGAGCAAGAAGTGGCCAAACTCACCCTTTTGTAAGGAACCCACTATCACCATTAACAAATCCACTCCTGCAGTAGCAGCATTCATCTATTTATGACACAGCTCTCATGGCCTAAACACTTCTTCTTAGGCCCTACCTCCCAACACCTTGCATTGAAAATTAAGTTTCCAACACATGCTTTTTGGGGACACAATCCATAGCATTCCACCTTGGGCCCCCAAATTCATGTCTTTTTCACATGTAAAATACATTCATTCCATCACAATAGCCCCAAAGTGTTAACTTGGTCCAGCATCCACTCAAAAGTCCAAAAAGTTCAGATTCCCCTCTAAATCAGATATGGGTGACATTCAAAGCAGAATTCATCCTGAGGCCAATTCCCCTTCAGCTGTGAGTCTGTAAAATCAAAACAAGTTATCTAGTTCCAAAATACAATGATAGGACAGGCATATGATAGACACAGGTGAAGGGTAATTTCTTTTCTCTTGATGAAAACACCATTATCATAGTAGTTATAACAATCCATAAAAATGTCAACTGTAAGTTCTGTTTTACTTCTCATTCTACTCTTTAATAACAGACAACAATGGGCTCTCATTAGAAGAAGGAAACCAGAGAACACATTTGTTACATATAAAATTTATTAGATCTATTATAGAATGATTCAGTACTATTGATTGGCAATGGCATATCTTTGTTTAATGAATTTTTCTTTGTAAGACCATGTATTATAGTTTTACTTTCTCCATATTTTAAAAAAATGAATGTTTTTAAGGTCTTGGTTAAACTTTTATAAACGTACTCTCAGATGCATTCCACAATTCACTGATTCCTCTAAGTACTTACTGAATGGAAAACCTTATGACCCCAAAGAAGGAAGCTATATGACTCCTCAATTTATGAAAAGTGGAACTTAGAACAAATTCACTTAGAGTAACAGTTCCTAAATGAAGTGCCAAACTGACGATATGCTTTTTATCAGGACAAAAGTTGGAAAAAAAAGCCTTGTAACAATTTGATTTTATCCTCAGAGGCTTCACAAGCTATTTATTAATTTAAAAATAGGAGGTGAGAGCAAATAAGTCCATTACATTGAATATCATTAGAAAAAGGCTTTACCCTTTATAGGATGCTTGCATTCTAAATACTAGTGTAAGGCTTTCTCCTCAAACATATTGTAAGTGCAGCTAGCTCTAATATAACATGACATATATATTCATAAAAAGTCGCTTTGCTGTGTAAAATTGCACAGTAAAAACCACAAGGTCTATGGTAAAAATAGGGTTGAGTCACAACACTCAAAATTTTTGTTCGAGAGACATTTAAGAAAAGATGGGCACCTAATAAAAACAGTAGTACACTTTTACACATAGTGAATGGTTAAGAAATACACAAATTACTGCTAAAAAAAGGCACTTTACCTTGAAAGTGGCCTGAAGTTTGTTTGTGGATATGTGCATCAGAAGGTTATTAGTTTTCTGCTGCTGCTGAAAAAATCACTATGAATTTAATGGCTTGAAATTCTATCGGTCACACAGGCAGGCAGAGCTTAGCTAGTGTCTCAGAGGCTGAAATCAAGGTGTCAGTTGAGGCTACCATCTCAGTTAAAGCTCCAGTCCTTTTCCAGGCCCATTTAGGTTGTTGGCAGAATAGACTTTGGGGTTGCATCTTTGAGGCCCTCAGCTGGTAGAAGCCAACCCCCTCCCTGGGCAGTTCATAGCATGGCTGTTGCTTCTTCACAGACAGTAGGAAAACATCTCTAACTTCTTCCTTCTCTGACCTCTAGATCTTCTCTTAAAGAACTACCTGATTAGGTAAAGCTCACTCAGAATAGTCTGTCTTTTAACCTGAAGCCAGCTGATTAGGGAACTTAATTACATCTTTAGATTTTCTTCACTTTTGACATGCAATGTTTCATAATCATGGAAGAGATATCCCATGACCTCTGCCATGTTCTATTTTTTAGATGTAAGTTACACCTCTCTCCCACTCAAGAACAGGGGATAAGACAAGAGCATGAGTCCATGGAGATCCTTTCAGAATTCTGCTTAAGCCAGAAGACTTCCAGCTCATGAGTTATTGTGAAGAGCTGGAAGAAGAGCTATATGAAATTGGATTGAAAGTTTTAACAGAAGATATGAATAAATGGGGTCTGTAACACGTGCAGTAAAGTAAGGCAGGTGGTAGATATTTGAGGTGTATTTTATGTATTCCTATGTAGTGACTAAATTCATCCAGTGCAATTTTCTGCATTCAGCTAATGTTTCTCACAGATGAAATCATGCAGAAATGAATGCAAAATTTGTATTATGCTCAAATTATTTCCTACTATATGAGTAATGTTAGGACTAATGTGCATTTTTAAAACAATCATTATAGCAGAGTGAACTATATGTATTTATCTTTCTACCACCTTCAGTACTTAGAATGTTGGCATACAGTGGAAGTTTAGTAATATCTTTTAAATTGAATAGAATTGAAATAGACTTTGGAATTTGGGATAAATACATGAATGGGCTTTAGTTAAATCTATTAAGTATTTGCTGAATTGTGCTCCTGGTTCTAATGAATGAAAGAGAAAGAGAAATTGGATGAATATATGATTTATCTGTATAATCACATAGAGCTTGTAAAGAACAGAAAGAGGAGAGTTGAGGAAAATATATTGGAAAGGCAGTATATTGCAGTTTGGATGCCTGTGTTTTAATTTAAAGATTATCATTATGATCTCTATCATATATGTTTTTGCTTTAATTTAAAAATATGTGTTTGGAACAAGTGAATTTCTGAAAGTAGATGAGTTTATGTAATAGAATCTTTCACAAAGACATAAATAGGTATGTCGTTATTTCTCATTTGAGCTGTTTATAAAAATGCTGTCCAGGTAATCAAAGATCCACTATATTTAAGAAATTTCAGTATATCTTCCCAATAGAGTTTACTCTACAAAGTAGAGTTTTCACCTCAAGTTTTCACCTAAGTGAAAACAGGCTATCAAAATAAGCCCTGGAAAAACATTTCACATCCTCTGTAACAGCAATATTAAAGATGTCTCTTACGTAGATCACCTTATCCTACTACTTCAGGAATGTAAAAAAGGCAAGATGATACTCTTTGGAGATAATGCTTTGTGATCATATACTTAATTCAAATTTTGTCACCCAAATTACCATTAAAATAACTAAAGAGACAAGATAAAATTATTCCTATTAGCCATTGTGAAATACGGTAAGAAAATAGCATCCAACAAAGACAAAATTTGAGAATATTTTGCAAAATATCAGTGCAATGGGATGTGACTAAAGGAAGTGGCAAACAAATGCAATTCCATAAAAGGCACAGGAAAAGCTCTCCTAGGATATGTGGGATACGTGTAGTGGAGAGAAGAAAAACGTTGTTCTAAATATAAAAAAATGTAGAAAAAGAAAATAAATCCAATGTCTAAGAAATATAATAGTAAACATGAATATAAGATCATGTTTATCAGTTATTGTAATAAAGGTGAACTTTTTAAAACTATCTCAATGAAAGTCAGTGAATCCCAAACTGGTTCAAAAACAAATAACAACTAAATGTTGTTTGTACAGAATATATCCCAAAACAAATGCCAGTGAAAGATAATAGAGAGATAGATAAAGTCCCAGCAGGCAAATATAAACAAGGAAAACATGCCAGTGACAATATTAGATAATTTAGACAAAGCGCAATTCTGATAAAAAAAAAAAGTCTCTGATTCAGTCAACAAATATTTACCTAGTGTCCTCTAGAGACAGGAGCAGTGCAGAGGATCTAATCTATCAGGTCCAGACAAAACACATTCTGATTTCACCAGTCTCCCAGCCAGGTCTGACCCATCTCTGTCCTTTCCTTAATAATCCTAGGTACCCAGCATTTCTGCCCCATTGGTCATGAATTTATACCATAAGCTCTCCAGAAGAAGCAATTATAACTAGAGAAACATGTAATGTGTTGATCTAGAAATTACCAGTTTCATTTGATAATCACTGAAGAATGAATTCATGGTGGGGTAGTTTAAACAACTGACTGTCAGTGTAAGGCTCTGCTGATTCATGCCTAAGGATATTATGAAATTCCTGAATTTTTTTTTTTTTAAAGAAGCTTAAGAAGGGAGCAAACCAACTTTAAAAATATAACACAGTCAGTGAAATTTTAATGCTAACTTGGGCTTGGATGATATTACAAAATAATTTCTCGAGTTTGTAGTTATGTTAAAAAAAACCTTTTATCTTTTGGAGACTCTATAGATACAATGATAATGGGGCAAGGGAGCAGGTGGGAAAAATGGGTAGAGAAACAGATGAAACAGATTTCCTGTGTTAATAATTGTTGAAATTGAGTGAAGGGCTTTGAATGATTCAGTATTTTGTCTACTTTTGTGCATGTTTGAAATTTTCTATGACAAAAAAGGGGAGCCCAGTAGCAATGAGCATGTCCAGCACCCATATTATACTTTCTTCCTTTTTTTTGCTCAGTTTTGAACATGTATTACCTTTGTTTTATAATGTAATTGATTTAATTATAAATTTATGTAATTTTAGCTTTAATAGTGGCTCTATTTAACAGTCAATTCACCAACTTTCTAAAAATTTAACAACTGGCTGTTGCAAGCTGTTATAAGCAGCTCCAATATACCACTGGTTGCAAGTGGTTTCATGAACTCTTTAGACAAAAGTTTAAAGGAAATAAAATCAAAGCTAAAGACTTGGAAAAGAAATAGAGTTACAACCTATCTCTTTTTAGTTTTATTAACAAAATAGTTTACATGGGCATTGAAAGAAATTTAGTTCCTTAATCAGTCAATATATTCATTTTCCTGAACATTTCAAATCCTACCGAGTACTTTTGTGTTTCCCCTAATAAGACATAGTAATACTTAATATTATTGTTTCCCCCTAATAAAGTCAGTTTAGGTAAATGAATAGTACCAAGGAAGTTTTACATTAATAATTTCCAATAATTATTCTTTTGAGTTTTCATCATACTTAAAGTTTTTCAGAAATATTTCCTAACTAAGAGGTAAAGATCATTCTCGCCTTGTCTCGGCTTTGTTTTCCTGCTGGCTATTGGTGCAGTTAGATGAAGGCTGCAGCATATGTTGGAGTCGGTCTACACACCACAAGAGGTGTTTCTGAACAAGATCCCTGAGCATCATTTTGATTGGAGAGATTTAAGCCACATGCTCACTCTTGAAGCTAAGGGTGAGGTTATATATTTTTTTCCTCAGCTTTATTGAGGTATAACTAACAAAAACTATATATTTAAAGTTAAATAAATTTAACTATATATTAAAGTTAAATATATTTAACTATATATTTAAATATATATTTAAAGTGTACAATGTGATGTTTTCATATACATACATGTTGAGAAATTATTACCACAATCAAGCTATTGACATATCCATCACCTCACTTGTCTTTTATGTGTAGTGAGACTACTTAAGATCTACCTTCTTAGCAAATCTCAAGTATACATTATTATTAACCATAGTACTCATGCTGTACTTTAGGTCTCCAAAACTCCAGAAATTATGCATCTTATAACTGAATTTTTATACCCATAGACCAACATCTCTCCATTTCCACCTGTAAGCCCCTGGCAACCGCAAATCTACTCTCCGCTCCTATGAGTTGACATTCTTACATTCCACATATAAGTGAGATCATACAGTGTTTGGCTCTTTATGTCTAACTTATTTCACTTATTATAATGTCCTCTAGGTTCATTCATGTTGTCACAAACTTTAAAAGCTAAATAATGTGGCATTTATGTATATGTCACATTTTCTTTTTCCATTCATCCGTCAGCAGACACCAAGATTATTTCTACAACTTGCCTATTGTGAATAATGTTGCAATAAACTTGGGAATGCAAATATCTCTTCAAGATAGTGATTTTATTTTATTTTTTTGGATATATACCCAGAAGTCCAGATCTTAATTCCTATGTCATTTTCAATAAAAGGACCTGGAGAATTTTGGAGAAATGGTTGATTCTCAAGCTTTGGCAGGGAATACACAAAATGAGCATTGAACATCTTACATTGCCAGAAACTAAGGAAGTGCTCAAATATCAAAACAATGGAGACTTGTAAAAGAGATATGGGGGGGCAAGGGCAACATATGTAACCTAAACATCTGTACCCCCATAATATGCTAAAATTAAAAAAAAGAGATATAGGAGCAAATATGAAAGATACTCCATTGTCAAAACTGAAGCAATTTGAACAAAAAAATAAATAATATGCTTATAGTATAAAATAAATGTCTATGAGTTCATACTGATATAAATAATAAAAAATTCTCAATAATTTATATAGATACTACCTGCTAAAGTGGGTGGAGCTTAACTCCCTAACTCTCAAGTGTGGACTTTGCCTAATGACTTTCAAAGAATGGATCATGGAAAAAGAATGAAAAAGCAATTTTACAGTAGAGAAATTTGACAACCATTACCTCTAACAGGTGATGAAGATTAACACCATCAGTGATAAGTCATCTTTACAGCAAGTACACTTGATATGCTAGCTGAGACAGGCACTTCACCTGTGTGATCTTCCTACCAAATTCCATGACCCCAGTCTAACCATCAAAAAAACATTGGACAAATCCAAACTGAGTGACATTCTACAAGCTACTTGACTGGTGCTCCTCGAAATTGTCAAGGTATCAAAAATAAACAAATTCTGTGAAACTGTCATAACTAAGAAGAAGCCAGGGAGGTTTGATGACTAAGTTTAATGTTGTACCCTAAAAGAAATCCTGGAACAGAAAAGGACATTAGGTGAAAACTAGTGAACTCTGAATAAAGTGTAGAGTTTAGCTAATAATAACGGTATCAAGGCTGGCTTCTTAGTTTTGATAAATGAACCATACTAATGTAAGATGACAAAAACAAGGAAATGGTGGGGGTATGTGGGAACTCTGCATTATTTTCACAACCTTTTCATTAACATAAGACTATTCTAAATTTTTTTAAATGTTTATTTAAATGGAAAAACATAGAAAGGAGGGAGGCAGAAAGAGCGAGACAAGCAAAAAATATTTTAAATAAATTGCTTAATTAAAATATGGTACAGATAGGGCTTAGAATAGTGGTTCTTTAGCAGATGAAGTGGAAGGTAAAGACCATTTGTTGAGAATCTACCATGAGCTACAAATTATGCTGGGTGCTTCATTTTCCATGCCACATTTTATTTATTGCTGTTGCATTATTCTGTATTTAGACACACGAGAAAACACCTCTAAACCAACAAACCAGCTCCAAATATCTACCAGCTGAGTCTCCCAAATTACAAATAAATCAAATTGACAACCTTTGGATGTCATTAAGGCCTACATATCACCTTGTGTGACAGGTATGAAAATGAAGTGTTCTCCAGGCTCCAAATAAATTACTAAAATCTCAATGTCAGACTTTCACACAAGTGCAAAACCTTCAGAATTCTATAGGAAATTATATCTTTATTTCAAAAATAAGCATTCAAGCCTGGAGATTATAAAAGTTGTCTATAATCTAAAACTATATTGAAGGACTCAAGGTATTATGGAAGGAACTTTTGGAAAGCTAGGATTTAAAGCAGCTTATCTGAAAGTAACACACGTTTACATCAAAGTTTATCCTTCTTGATGAAAATATTTTTATTTCTATAGAAAAAGAGAAAGATAGAAAAATGTGGAATGACTGAAAATTAACTATTTCTATCAAGGTTACATTGTCATAAATGTCTCCTTCGAAGTGATTTTTATGACCTGTAGGTGCCAGGCAAGGATTTCATTGTTTTTTGAAAGATTTATGTGGCAAAGCCTCACTGGAAAACTATCTAACTGAAATTCAAAGTGAACATTAAATATGCTTATTGAGAGTTCATTACGCAAAACACTGGGCTAGCTTAGTGGAAGTAAATAACATTTCAAGAAAACATAAACAAGTAAAAGATGATGAATTTTTTTTAGGATTATAGAAATAGCATTGTGGATATTGCAGCTATTGAATAGACTTAACATTGGATGGAGAACTGGTAAATGCCAGGAAAAGAAGACAGAACTTCCATTATATTTACATTCACTCTAAGACTGAATTCTGTCAGACATAATTTTTAACTTTCAAACTTTACTTATATTCCATGGTGTGCATCGGATGCTATGTCAGTCAAAATTCTTTTAACTGAACAAAAGAGAATAGCTAATAAAATGGCTTTAAAATAGAGTTTATTAATATATTTCACATAAGGCATTCACAGGAAGGTGGTTCCGAAGTGGTAAATCATAAATTCAAAAATGTCAGGACTCTTATCAGCTTCTACAATTCTCCCAACTTTCCTTCTATAGTCACAAGATGAAGGTTGCAGCTCCAAACATCCTGTCCTCACATAGTCACGTTCAAAGTTTGCGGGAAAGATTTAACCCTCACGGCCTGGGTTCCTCAAAGCCCGCACATTCTCCGAAAAGCTTTGTCCTTTGTGCTGGCACTCGCCAGGTTCCTGGGAGATGAACTCTGAGCCTTTGGATTATTCTCCCTCAGTTTTCTTTTAATTTTGTTGTTTTGTATTTCTGAGGCCTTGGACCATAAGATAACAGTTTGAATAGGTAGTTTATGCCAGCGATGTGATTTATGGTGAATACGCAGTTTTGCTTTAAGGGGTTGAAACCTGAATAGCTGAGCTTAGTCACAGATGTGCTGCGTGTCTACAAGACTGGCCGCCTCCCTCCCCACCCCCCACACAAAAACAGACAAACAACAAAAAACTGGACAGTAAGACACTGTTGAACTGCCCTGGTGCGCAACATTTTGCTTGTGTGCCACATACTTTTGCTGGGAGAATTAAGCAAGTCTGTGTGACTCCCCAGGAAAGATTACCTAGAAGCTTGCACCTAGCTTCTCCTGAATTTCGTCCTGTATATCTTTTCTCTTTGCTAATTTTAATCTATACCTTTTTTCTGTAATAGACTAGAACCAGAGTATATCAGCTTTTCTGAGTCCTGTGAATTCTTCTAGGGAACGATTGAGCCTGAGAATGGTTTTGGGATTTCTGGGGAAGTTGATTTCAGATGTGGAAGGCAATGAGGATACCGTTCTTTCTCATGTTCTTCTTATCGCAGAGGAAAATGTTTCCCAGAGTTACCCCTGAAGAGTTCTTAATTTCCGTTGGGCAGACCCTGGTCACAGGGCCACTCCTAGCTGCAACTCAGGCGTAATTGAGAATGTGGTAGTTTTAGCGTCTATCATGTGAGGTAGGCAGTTATTAAAAAAAATAGGGCAAGAAAATTACAGCTAACTAGGCCACCAAGAGTGATGACAGGGATGATTTTTCTGGTTCCGCTATATTTTTGCATTCTTTCCCTTGCCTTTCTTTGGTCTGTCTTATTTATTCTAAATGTTTTTTTTTTTTCTTTCACGTTTTTGCATGGGGTAAGTCTCATCTCCTACACTCGTATGGCTTATATGATAAGCCAAATATATTCCTAGGCAAAAGTTAGAACTAATAGACAAATGAAATATAAAGGTGAAATCTTGAATTATGTCAAGGAATTTAATTCAATTCAGTACATAGCTGTACATAGGAGATTTAATCTAAATCTGAACTGAAAGAAAGTAAATACTGTCATTTGAATTGCACCTCAAGTAAAAACCCTGGAGTATGAAACAAAATTTTTAGACTTAATGTTTATTTGCCACAAGTTTGTTGCTGTTCTATTATTTTAATCCTTTTTTTAGAAACTGGAGAGCGGTCATAAATGAATTAGGAGGGCAGGCATTTTTCATGAAAGTGTATTTCTCTTACATTGGTATATAGTTACAATTTTTAGTTTATTGTTTTTTAACATTATTGTTACTGTTTTGTGAAAAGATGATATATGGAGTATTAATACTAGAAAACCAACTAATACCTTGAAATATCAGTTGGTGTTTTCATCCCTGTTCTCTGCCCCGACAGGGAAAACATGCCACATTTTTCCCTGTCAGAGTCAAGGTTCTAGGCTGAAAGGACTTGGAAGCATGTTTCTCTTCCCAGCACCCCCTTACCACCACAAGGTGAGGGGTGTGGGAGCACTAGTTAACATAATGGGGTAGAATAAAAGTAGAGGAAGAAGAGGGAAGGAGAAGCAATGTGTAGCTTATTGCCGCCCTGCCCCCCAAGGGACACAAGTGCCTTGTGTCAGGGACAGAAGGGTGATGAGGACTGTTAGGGGCATGACTGAGAATGACATGAAGTGTAAAGGAGAGTAAATTTGGAGCTCAGTTGTATCCTCTTGATTTCTAGTACTCAGCAGCCTTCCAGGGATAGGCGAATAGTGATGTGTGCAAAGTAAGGAACCACAAATATCTCCCTGAGTTCTCCATGTAGGTAAATGGCCAGGAAGAAGATCCAAAGTTCTAGCTGACTCTGAGAGAAACACAGACCTCAGTAGAGAAACAGAGAAGCACAATGAATGTGCCTCCGCTTGGGAGCACAAGGGACCATTTTCAAGAACGGCAGCGTTAAGAAACTTACTATAAAATATTTAACTTAAAGGATTTTAGAGAGTTCTGGGAATTTTGTGTATCAGGATCAGAAAATTACAACCCACAGGCCAAATCGGGCCTGCCTCCTGTTTTTGTAAACTAAGATTTAATATGATATAGCCATGTTTATTCACTTGCATGCTGTTTATGGCTACTTTCATGTGACAATGACAGAGTTGACTGTTGTGACAAAGACTCTCTGGCCCACAAAGTCTAAAATATTTACAGTCTGGCCTTTTGCAAAAAAAAGGTGGCCAACCCCTGATCTACACCAAAAAGAATACATTAACAAAGAGCACCTGTGCATGGCACATTCCGATACAAGAAATATGGGCACAATTCCTCAGAAGCTTTCTTACTGTGGAATTAGAGTAAGGAAGAGAGCAAACGAACTCAAACGTGGGGCTCTTATTTGCAATGCGATGGTTTTATAAATATCATAGCTGGAATGAGCTGGATTTAAATTGGCTGGAAATAACAGATGAATTTTCCTACTAAGCAGCCAGCTAAGGTTCCAAGTGAGATATTAAAGATAGTTTTAAAAATATAATTATATTTTTGCACATGTGAGTTCTGTGGATCTAGAATTTTAGGTCACAATATTTTTACTTCAAAACACCATGGCTTTAAAATTAGTGAGGGCACACTTTTAACAGTTTTGTATGTTTGAGGTTTGTATTTGTGGTCTTTTTCACTCTTTCTACCCTTCAACTCACCTAACTCCAGTCACAGAAAAGGAAATAATGGGAACTTTTAATTAAAAATTGCGTATTTCTTTCCCTTGACACCAGTGCCTTCCAAGTATTTTTTGCCTGACCACAAATACTTTTTCAATCTATGATCATATTATTCTATCACTACTTTGGTTAAATTTGGTTAAATTTTGATAATTGCTCTCTGTTTTATTCTCTCCTCTGGAATCTATATTCTATATATTTTATTTCCTGCATCTGTTTTATATGTCTTTTTTACCTCTCATCACTTCCATTCTTATTTTGCATCTCTGATTGCTTAGAAAATTTCTCTGTTTATCTTCAAATGCACTGATTGGGTTTTTCCAGTAACTAATCTGCGGCACACTACCAGATACCTTTGAAAAGGCAAAAATTACCTTTTTTTAACCCAATAAATATTTCTTCAGTAAAGTTTGTTACTCATAAATTAATAATTGCTCCACTTTCATAGCAATAGCATTCTATTGAATTTTGATAAGGACATTAATAAGATATTTTACAATTTTCTTATAACTTTTATACAAAGAGGAATTTCCAGAATGATTTCTTTTTTTGAAATTTTTTTCGTATTTCATTTTTTTTGTTTTTATTTATCCTCTCAAAGAGCACACATTTCTTATCTACTATATTCTACCTAGACAAGTTGAGATGGTTGAGACAGTTTCCAATGGCATGGCGTGAGATATCTGTGTGACTCTTGTGTACCGGTAAAGGAATGATAAAAGAAAAATGTTTGGATTCACTTGAGCATCAGAGTTAGATTTACCCAAGTACATTCACTTCGGTCATTAATTCTAGTAACACAGCAGAAGCCTTAGCTTTGGTGTCAAAGAAGGGCACTGCAGCCTGAGGTGGATGGAGAAAACGATCTTTGCCTATTACTAAAAGTAAATCTTGCAAATTTGTCCAAGACAATGTTCCCAACACTGCTACGACATTACCCAGAATAATCCTCAGGGCATAAGTCTATTGTAATTGGTAGGACTGGATCCCATGTTGATGTCATTTTCACTTGTCTAATGACTTTCCAGAGGAACTTAGGACAGATGCTCTCCCCCAGACTCCAGCCCCCCAGCCTACCTGTTCTCTACTCTGGCTGTTCTGCTTCCAATTAAGAGGATTTTATCCAGTTAGCTCATAGGGTCCACTGCTTATTCTCAAAGCAAATATCTTCTTGCTTATCAAAAATCCCTATTGATTATCTTTTCTTTACTTTTTGTCTTATTTAAATTTTTTTCAGAGATTTCTAAAATTATTTCACGTTTTGATGATGTTCTTTCCCAGTTTATATTGTGTCCTGGTCAAGGAAAGAAGAACCTCCGTGTACTGCAGTAGAATTCAGTATCAATGAAAAAGGGTACTGCTTTATTTTAAGTTTCACATACATAAGATAACTGATTTTTTTTTCTGCTCTTGGTAAATTCAGATTATTCTGTGATTCATTTTTTTTCCTTTTTTATTTCAGAATATTACAGGGGTACAAATGTTTTGGTTACATGGATTTCTTTTGTACTGCTTTAGTCAAAGATATAAGTGTACATTGTACCCATTAGGTATGGAGTTCACCCATCCCCTCCTCCCCTCTCCCACCTGCTTGATTTCCACTACATTTTTACTTCCATTTGTGCACATGAGTGCTGATCAGTTCTTTCCCATGGTGAATATATGTGCTGTTTGTTTTTCCATTCTTGTGATACTTTCTGAAGGAGAATGGTCTCCAGAGCCATCCAGATTGTTACAAAAGATACTAAGTCATTTTTGATAGCCAAATAGTACTCCACGGTATACATATACCACATTTTATTAATCCACTCATGAATTGATGGGCACTTGGGTT